>CM038712.1:965161-970161 GCA_021613375.1 Megaleporinus macrocephalus
TCACTCAATCACTCACACTCAGCCGCTCACACTCAGTCCTACCAGCCCTCAGAGGAACGAGCACCAGAGATCATCCTGCACCACCAGATCAATCTGAATCATTCTTATAGTTTTAAACACAACATAAACACAACATAAACACAACATAAACACAACATAAATGTAACATTAACAGTATTACGTTTATAATACAGTTATAAACTGTTATATAGTGTAATAGTGAGAGTTCAGCACTCAGAACTGTAAACCTGTAATAACACTGTTATATAGTGTAATAGTCAGAGTTCAGTACTCAGAACTGTAAACCTGTAATAACCGCTGTTATACTAGTGTAATAGTGAGAGTTCCAGCACTCCGAACTGTAAACCTGTAATAACACTGTTTATATAGTGTATAGTGAGAGTTCAGCACTCAGAACTGTAAACCTGTAATAACGCTGTTATATAGTGTAATAGTGAGAGTTCAGAACTCAGAACTGTAAACCTGTATATACGCTGTTATATAGTGTAATAGTGAGAGTTCAGCACTCAGAAACTGTAACCCTGTAATAACGCTGTTTTGTAGTGTAATAGTGAGAGTACAGCACTCAGAACTGTAAAACCTGTAATAACGCTGTTATGACGTGTACTAGTGAGAGTTCAGCACTTAGAACTGTAAACCTGTAATAACGCTGTTATATAGTGTAATAGTGAGAGTTCAGTACTCAGAACTGTAAACCTGTAATAACGCTGTTATACTAGTGTATAGTGAGAGTTCAGTACTCAGAACTGTAAACCTGTAATAACGCTGTATATAGTGTAATAGTGAGAGTTCAGTACTCAGAACTGTAAACCTGTAATAACGCTGTTATGTAGTGTACTAGTGAGAGTTCAGCTACTCAGAACTGTAAACCTGTAATAACGCATGTTATGAGTGTAATAGTGAGAGTTCAGCACTTAGAAACTGTAAACCTGTTAATAACACTGTTATATATTGTAATAGTGAGAGTTTATTACTCAGAACTGTAAACCTGTAATAACGCTGTTATATAGTGTAATAGTGAGAGTTCAGTACTCAGAACTGTAAACCTGTAATAACGCTGTTATATAGTGTTATAGTGAGAGTTCAGTAATCAGAACTGTAAACCTGTAATAAACGCTGTTATATAGTGTAATAGTGAGAGTTTCAGTACTCAGAAACTGTAATCCTGTAATAACGCTGTTATATAGTGTAATAGTGAGAGTTCAGCACTCAGAACTGTAAACCTGTAATAACACTGTTATGTAGTGTACTAGTGAGAGTTCAGTACTCAGAACTGTAAACCTGTAATAACACTGTTACATACAACCACAACAATGGAGCACTTAGAACTAGTCTATAACTGAACTAAAACTAGTCTAAAACTGAACTAGTCTATAACTGAACTAAAACTAGTCTAAAACTGAACTAGTCTATAACTGAACTAGAACTAGTCTATAACTGAACTAGTCTATAACTGAACTAGTTTATAAATTAACTAGAACTAGTCTATAACTAAACTAGTCTATAAGTGAACTAGAACTAGTCTATAACTAAACTACTCTTTAACTGAACTAGTCTATAACTGAACGAGAACTAGTCTATAACTGAACTAGTCTATAACTGAACTAGTCTATAACTGAAGTAGTCTATAACTGAACTAGAACTAGTCTATAACTGAACTAGAACTAGTCTATAACTGAACTAGTCTATAACTTAACTGGAACTAATCTATAACTGAACTAGAACTAGTCTATAACTGAACTAGAACTAGTTTATAACTAAACTAGTCTATAACTGACCCAGTCCATAACTGAACTAGTCTATAACTGAACTAGAACTAGTTTATAACTAAACTAGTCTATAACTGACCCAGTCCATAACTGAACTAGTCTATAACTGAACTAGAACTAGTCTATAACTGAACTAGTTTATAACTGACCCAGTCCATAACTGAACTAGTCTATAACTGAACTAGTCTATAACTAAACTAGTCTATAACTGACCCAGTGCATAACTGAACTAGTCTATAACTGAATTAGAACTAGTCTATAACTGAACTAGTCTATAACTGAACAAGTCTATAACTCAACCATCTATAACTGAACTAGAACTAGTCTATAACTGAACTAGTTTATAACTGAACTAGTTTATAACTGAACTAGTTTATAACTGAACTAGAACTAGTCTATAACTGAACTGGAACTAGTCTAAAACTGAACTAGTTTATAACAGTGAATTTTATGTTTACTCTGAACATAACAGAGTGAAATGATTGGCTGGTGCAGAATAAAAGACGAGGTAACACAAGCTCCACCCATCAACACTCACTGGACTTCACTGTAATTCATTTTAATTATCTGTTACCTTTAGAACCTATACATGTAAATGAGTTTATGTATATGTATATACAGTGTACATGTATATTTAGTGTATATATATATAATATATATATATATATATATATATATATATATACATATATACATAGTGTACATGTATATATAGTGTACATGTATATATATATATATATATATATATATATATATATTATATATATATATATATATAGTATATATATATATACATAGTGTACATGTATATATAGTGTGTATATATATAGTGTATATGTATATAGTGTGTATGTATATATAGTGTACATGTACATATAGTGTGTATGTATATATAGTGTGTATGTATATATAGTGTACATGATATATAGTGTACAGTGACATATAGTGTGTATGTATATAGAGTGTACATGTATATAGAGTGTATGTATATATAGTGTATATGTATATAGAGTGTATATGTATATATAGTGTGTATGTATATATTGTTGTAACATGTATATATAGTGTACATGTATATATAGAGTGTATGTATATATATTGTACATGTATATATAGTGTACATGTATATATAGTGTACATGTATTATAGAGTGTATGTATATATAGTGTGTATGTAAATATAGTGGTATATGTATATATAGTGTACATGTATATATAGTGTACATTATATATAGAGTGTATGTATATATAGTGTACATGTATATATAGTGTAGATGTATATAGTGTAGATGTATATAGAGATGTAGTATATATAGTGTACATGTATATAAGTGTACATGTATATATAGTGTAAATGTAATACTAGTGTGTATGTATATATAGTGTATAGTATATATAGTGTAATATGTATATATAGAGTGTATGTATATATAGTGTATATGTATATATAGTGTGTATGTATATATAGTGTATATGTATATATAGTGGTGTATGTATATATAGTGTACATGTATATATAGTGTATGTATATACAGTGTATATGTATATATAAGAGTGTATGTAATATAGTATCATGTATATATAGTGTATATGTATATATAGTGTGTATGTATATATAGTGTATATGTATATATAGAGTGTATGTATATATAGTGTACATGTATATATAGAGTGTATGTATATATAGTATATGTATATATAGTGTACATGTATATATAGTGTGTATGTATATATAGTGTACATGTATATATAGTGTGTATGTATATATAGTGTACATGTATATATAGAGTGTATGTATATATAGTGTACATGTATATATAGAGTGTATGTATATATAGTGTAATATGTATATATAGTGTACATGTATATATAGTGTGTATGTATATACAGTGTATATGTATATACAGTGTGTATGTATATATAGTGTACATGTATATATAGTGTGTATGTATATATAGTGTACATGTATATATAGTGTGTATGTATATATAGTGTGTATGTATATATAGTGTACATGTATATATAGTGTATATTTATATAGTGTGTATGTATATATAGTGTATATGTATATATAGAGTGTATGTATATATAGTGTACATGTATATATAGTGTATATGTATATATAGTGTGTATGTATATATAGTGTATATGTATTTATAGAGTGTATGTATATATAGTGTACATGTATATTTAGAGTGTATGTATATATAGTGTATATGTATATATAGTGTACATGTATATATAGTGTATATGTATATATAGAGTGTATGTATATATAGTGTACATGTATTATAGAGTGTATGTATATATAGTGTACATGTATATATAGTGTATATGTATATATAGTGTACATGTATATATAGTGTATATGTATATATAGAGTGTATGTATATATAGTGTACATGTATATATAGAGTGTATGTATATATAGTGTATATGTATATATAGAGTGTATGTATATATAGTGTATATGTATATATAGTGTATGTATATATAGTGTGTATGTATATATAGAGTGTATGTATTATAGTGTATATGTATATATAGTGTGTATTTATATAGTGTATATGTATATATAGAGTTTATGTATATATAGTGTACATGTATATATAGAGTGTATGTATATATAGTGTACATGTATATATAGAGTGTATGTATATTAGTGTGTATGTATATATAGTGTACATGTATATATAGTGTGTATGTATATATAGTGTACATGTATATATAGAGTGTATGTATATATAGTGTGTATGTATATATAGTGTATATGTATATATAGTGTGTATGTATATATAGTGTACATGTATATATAGAGTGTATGTATATATAGTGTTTATGTATATATAGAGTGTATGTATATATAGTGTACATGTATATATAGTGTATATGTATATATAGTGTACATGTATATATAGAGTGTATGTATATATAGTGTACATGTATATATAGTGTACATGTATATATAGTGTACATGTATATATAGTGTGTATGTATATATAGTGTGTATGTATATATAGTGTATATGTATATATAGAGTGTATGTATATATAGTGTACATGTATATAGAGTGTATGTATATATAGAGTGTATGTATATATAGTGTGTATGTATATATAGTGTATATGTATATATAGAGTGTATGTATATATAGTGTGTATGTATATATAGAGTGTATGTATATAGTGTATATGTATATATAGTGTGTATG
>CM038712.1:982661-987519 GCA_021613375.1 Megaleporinus macrocephalus
GATGGTGTTTACAGTGGTGGTGATGGTGTTTACAGTGGTGGTGGTGATGTTAACAATGGTAATGGTGATGGTGTTTACAGTGCTGGTGATGGTGTTTGCAGTGGTGGTGGTGATGTTTACAGTGGTGGTGATGGTGTTTACAGTGGTGGTGGTGATGTTAACAATGGTAATGGTGATGGTGTTTACAGTGCTGGTGATGGTGTTTGCAGTGGTGGTGGTGATGTTTACAGTGGTGGTAATGTTTAAAGTGGTGGTGACGATGTTTACAGTGGTGGTGATGTTTACAGTGGTGGTGCTGGTGTTTACTGAGGTGTGGATGGTGTCTACAGTGGTGTTGATGGTGTTTACAGTGGTGGTGATGGTGTATACAGTGGTGGTGATGGTGTTTACAGTTGTGTTGATGGTGTTTACAGTGGTGGTTGTCAAGTTTACAGTGCTGGTGATGGTGTTTACAGCGGTGGTGATGTTTACAGTGGTGGTGATGGTGTTTAAAGTGGTGGTGCTGATGTATACAGTGCTGGTGATGCTGTTAACAATGGTGTTGATGGTGTTTAAAGTGGTAGTGGTGATGATGTTTACAGTGGTGATGATGGTTTTTACAGTGGTGTTAATGGTGTTTACAGTGGAGGTGATGGTGTTTACAGTTTTAATTGTGATATTGTTTACAGTGGTGGTGGTGATGGTGTTTACAGTGGGGGTGGTGATGGTATTTACAGTGTTGGTGATGGTGTTTACAGTGCCGGTGATGGTTTTTACAGTGGTGGTGGTGATGTTTACATTGCTGGTGATGGTGTTTACAGTGGTGGTGGTGGTGATGATGGTGTTTACAGTGGTGATGATGGTGTTTACAGTGGTGGTGTTGATGTTTACAGTGCTGGTGATTGTGTTTACAGTGGTGGTGATGTTGTTTACAGTGGTTCTGATGTTGTTTACAGTGGTGTTGATGGTCTTTACAGAGGTGTTGATGGTGTTTACAGTGGTGTTGATGGTGTTTACAGTGATAGTGTTTACAGTGCTGGTGATGGTGTTTACAGTGCTGGTGATGTTTTCAGTAGTGGTGATGATGTTTACAGTGGTGGTGATGGGGTTTACAGTGGTGGTGGGGATGGTGTTTACAGTGGTGGTGATGGTGTTTACAGTGATAGTGTTTACAGTGGTGATGGTGTTTACAGTGGTGGTGGTGATGGTAATGATTACAGTGGTGGTGATGGTGTTTACAGTGGTGGTGATAGTGTTTGCAGTGGTGGTGATGGTGTTTACAGTGGTGGTGTTGATGTTTACAGTTTTAATTGTGATAGTCTTTACAGTGGTGGTGGTGATGGTGTTTACAGTGGGGGTGGTGATGGTATTTACAGTGGTGGTGATGGTGTTTACAGTGCCGGTGATGGTTTTTACAGTGGTGGTGGTGATGTTTACATTGCTGGTGATGGTGTTTACAGTGGTGGTGGTGATGATGGTGTTTACAGTTGTGGAGATGGTGTTTACAGTGGTGGTGATGTTGTTTACAGTGGTGCTGATGTTGTTTACAGTGGTGGTGGTGATGGTGTTTACAGTGGTGTTGATGGTCTTTACAGAGGTGTTGATGGTGTTTACAGTGGTGTTGATGGTGTTTACAGTGATAGTGTTTATAGTGCTGGTGA
Source organism: Megaleporinus macrocephalus (assembly GCA_021613375.1). Taxonomy (NCBI): domain Eukaryota; kingdom Metazoa; phylum Chordata; class Actinopteri; order Characiformes; family Anostomidae; genus Megaleporinus; species Megaleporinus macrocephalus. The sequence continues at coordinate 984,302 of CM038712.1, forward strand.
TGGTGTTTAGAGTGCTGGTGATGTTTACAGTGGTGGTGATGGTGTTTACAGTGGTGGTGTTGATGGTGTTTACAGTGGCGGTGGTGGTGGTGTTTACAGTGGTGGTGGTGATGTTTACAGTGGTAATGGTAATGGTGGTTACTGTGGTGGTGGTAATGGTGTTTACAGTGGTGGTGGTGATGGTGTTTACAGTGGTGGTGATGGTGTTTACAGTGGTGGTGGTGATCGTGTTTACAGTGGCGGTGGTGATGTTTACTGTGGTGGTGATCGTGTTTACAGAGGTGGTGATGGTGTTTACAGTGGTAGTGATGGTGTTTACAGTGGTGGTGATGTTGTTTACAGTGGTGGTGGTAATGATTACAGGGATGGTGATGGTGTTTACAATGGTGGTGGGGATGGTGTTTACAGTGGTGGTGATGGTGTTTACAGTGATAGTGTTTACAGTGGTGATGGTGTTTACAGTGGTGGTGGTGATCGTGTTTACAGTGGGGGTGGTGATGTTTACTGTGGTGGTGATCGTGTTTACAGAGGTGGTGATGGTGTTTGCAGTGGTGGTGATAGTGTTTGCAGTGGTGGTAATGATTACAGTGGTGGTGATGGTGTTTACAGTGGTGGTGATAGTGTTTGCAGTGGTGGTGATGTTTACAGTGGTGGTGATGGTGTTTACAGTGGTGGCGATGGTGTTTACAGAGGTGGTGATGGTGTTTACAGTGGTAGTGATGGTGTTTACAGTGGTGGAGATGTTGTTTACAGTGATGGTGATAGTGTTTACATTGGTGGTGATGATGTTTACAGTGTTGATTATGTTCTTTACAGTGGTGGTGATAGTGTTTACAGTGGTGGTGGTTATGGTGTTTACAGTGCCGGTAATTGGTTTTACAGTGGTGGTGATGTTGTTTACAGTGGTGCTGATGGTGTTTACAGTGTTGGTGGTGATGGTGTTTACAGTGGTGGTGATGGTCTTTACAGAGGTGTTGATGGTGTTTACAGTGGTGTTGATGGTGTTCACAGTGATAGTGTTTACAGTGCTGGTGATGGTGTTTACAGTACTGGTGATGTCTACAGTAGTGATGATGATGTTTACAGTGGTGGTGATGGTGTTTACAGTGGTGGTGTTGATGGTGTTTACAGTGGTGGTGGTGATGCTGTTTACAGTGGTGGTGATGGTGTTTACAGTGGTGTACATGGTGTTTACAGTGGTGATGATGGTGTTTACAGTGGTGGTGGTGATGGTGTTTACAGTGGTGGTGATGGTGTTTACAGTGGTGGTGGTGATCGTGTTTACAGTGGCGGTGGTGATGTTTACTGTGGTGGTGATGGTGTTTACAGTGGTCGTGATGGTGTTTACAGTGGTGGTGATGATGTTTACAGTGGTGGTGATGTTTACAGTGGTGGTGATGGTGTTTAAAGTGGTGGTGATAGTGTTTACATTGGTGGTGATGATGTTTACAGTGGTGATGATGTTCTTTACAGTGGTGGTGATGGTGTTTACAGTAGTAGTGATGGAATTTACATTGATGATGATTGTGTTTACAGTGGTGGTGATGGTGTGTACTGTGGTGATGATGGTGTTTCCAGTGGTGGTGATGGTGTTTACAGTGGTGATGATGTTCTTTACAGTGGTGGTGATAGTGTTTACAGTGATAGTGTTTACAGTGGTGATGGTTTTTACAGTGGTGGTGATGGTGTTTACAGTAGTAGTGATCGAATTTACATTGATGATGATTGTGTTTACAGTGGTGGTGATGGTGTGTACTGTGGTGATGATGGTGTTTACAGTGGTGGTGATGGTGTTTACAGTGGTGATGATGGTGTATACAGTGGTGGTGATGGTGTTTACAGTGATAGTGTTTACAGTGGTGATGGTGTTTACAGTGGTGGTGGTGGTAATGATTACAGTGGTGGTGATGGTGTTTACAGTGGTGGTGATGGTGTTTACAGTGGTGGCGATGCTGTTTACAGAGGTGGTGATGGTGTTTACAGTGGTAGTGATGGTGTTTACTGTTGTGGAGATGTTGTTTACAGTGATGGTGATAGTGTTTACATTGGTGGTGATGATGTTTACAGTGGTGATGATGTTCTTTACAGTGGTGGTGGTGGTGATTACAGTAGTAGTGATCGAATTTACATTGATGATGATTGTGTTTACAGTGGTAGTGATGGTGTGTACTGTGGTGATGATGGTGTTTACAGTGGTGGTGATGGTGTTTACAGTGGTGATGATGGTGTATACAGTGGTGGTGATGGTGTTTACAGTGATAGTGTTTACAGTGGTGATGGTGTTTACAGTGGTGGTGGTGGTAATGATTACAGTGGTGGTGATGGTGTTTACAGTGGTGGTGATAGTGTTTGCAGTGGTGGTGATGTTTACAGTGGTGGTGATGGTGTTTACAGTGGTGGCGATGGTGTTTACAGTGGTGGCGATGGTGTTTACAGTGGTGGTGATGGTGTTTACAGTGGTGTGGTGATCGTGTTTACAGTGCGGTGGTGATGTTTACAGTGGTGGTGATGGTGTTTACAGTGGTGGTGATGGTGTTTACAGTGGTGGTGATGGTGTTTACAGTGGTAGTGATGGTGTTTACAGTGGTGGAGATGTTGTTTACAGTGATGGTGATAGTGTTTACATTGGTGGTGATGATGTTTACAGTGGTGATGATGTTCTTTACAGTGGTGGTGATAGTGTTTACAGTGGTGGTGATGGTGTTTACAGTAGTAGTGATCGAATTTACATTGATGATGATTGTGTTTACAGTGGTGGTGATGGTGTGTACTGTGGTGATGATGGTGTTTACAGTGGTGGTGATGGTGTTTACAGTGGTGATGATGGTGTATACAGTGGTGGTGATGGTGTTTACAGTGATAGTGTTTACAGTGGTGATGGTGTTTACAGTGGTGGTGGTGGTAATGATTACAGTGGTGGTGATGGTGTTTACAGTGGTGGTGATAGTGTTTGCAGTGGTGGTGATGTTTACAGTGGTGGTGATGGTGTTTACAGTGGTGGCGATGGTGTTTACAGAGGTGGTGATGGTGTTTACAGTGGTAGTGATGGTGTTTACAGTGGTGGAGATGTTGTTTACAGTGATGGTGATAGTGTTTACATTGGTGGTGATGATGTTTACAGTGGTGATGATGTTCTTTACAGTGGTGGTGATGGTGTTTACAGTGGTAGTGATGGAATTTACATTGATGATGATTGTGTTTACAGTGGTGGTGATGGT
>CM038712.1:988518-1041018 GCA_021613375.1 Megaleporinus macrocephalus
GTAGAAGGTTGGGCTGATTTGCAGAAGGTTGGGGTCTTTGTAGATGTTTGGGTTGATTTGTAGAAGGTTGGGGTGATTGTAGAGTTTGGGGTGATTGTAGAAGATTGGGGTGATTTGTAGAAGGTTGGGTTGATAGTAAAAGGGTGGGTTGATTTGTAGAAGCTTGGTTTGATTGTAGAAGGTTGGGGTGATTGTAGAAGGTTGGGGTGATTGTAGAAGATTGGGTTGATTGTAGAAGGTTGGGTTGATAGTAAAAGGGTGGGTTGATTTGTAGAAGCTTGGTTTGATTGTAGAAGGTTGGGGTGTTTGCAGAAGTTTGGGTTGATTTGTAGAAGGTTGGGATGATTGTAGAAGTTTGGGTTGATTTGTAGAATGTTGGGATGATTGTAGAAGTTTGGGTTGATTGTAAAATGTTGGCTTGGTATGTAGAAGGTTGGGTTGACTGTAGAAGATTGGGTTGATTGTAGAAGGTTGGGTTGATTGTAAAAGGTTGGGTTGATTTGTAGAAGGTTGGGTTGATTGTAGAAGGCTGGGTAGATTTGTAGATGGTTGGGTTGATTGTAGAAGGTTGGCATGATTGTAGAAGTTTGGGTTGATTTGTAGAAGGTTGGGTTGATTGTAGAAGGCTGGGTAGATTTGTAGATGGTTGGGTTGATTGTAGGAGGTTGGCATGATTGTAGAAGTTTGGTTTGATTTGTAGAAGGTTGAGTTGATTGTAGAAGGTTGGTTTGTTTTGTAGAAGATTGGGTTGATTGTAGAAGGTTGGCATGATTGTAGAAGTTTGGTTTGATTTGTAGAAGATTGGGTTGATTGTAGAAGGTTGGTTTGTTTTGTAGAAGATTGGGTTGATTGTAGAAGGTTGGCATGATTGTAGAAGTTTGGTTTGATTTGTAGAAGATTGGGTTGATTGTAGAAGTTTGTCATGATTGTAGAAGTTTGGGTTGATTTGTAGAAGGTTGGGTTGATTGTAGAAGGTTGGCATGATTGTAGAAGTTTTGGTTGATTTGTAGAAGGTTGGGTTGATTTGTAGAAGGTTGGTTTGATTTGTAGAAGATCGCGTTGATTGTAGAAGTTTGGGGTGATTGTAGAAGGTTGGGGGTTGATTTGTAGAAGGTTGGGTTGATTGTAGAAGGTTGGTTTGATTTGTAGAAGATTGCGTTGATTGTAGAAGGTTGGGGTGATCTTGACGAGGTAGGGCTAATTGTAGAAGTTTGAGTTGATTTGTAGAAGGTTGGGTTGATTGTAGAATGTTGGCATGATTGTAGAGGTTTGGGTTGATTTGCAGAAGATTGGTTTGATTTGTAGAAGTTTTGGGCGAATGTAGAAGGTTGGGGGTTGATTTGTAAAAGGTTTGGTTGATTGTAGAAGGTTGGCATGATCTTGAGGAGGTAGGGCTGATTGTAGAAGTTTGAGTTGATTTGTAGAAGGTTGGGTTGATTGTGGAAGGTCGGGTGATTGTAGAAGGTAGGGGTTATGGTAGAAGGTTGGGGTGATTGTAGAAGGTAGGGATGATTGTAGAAGGTTGGGATGATAGAAGGTTGGGGTGATTGCTGAGGGTTGGGGTGATCTTGATGAGGTATGGGTAATTGTAGAATGTTTGGGTAATTGTAGGTTTGGGTAATTGTAGGACGTTGGTGGATGTGACGATGTTCTGGTCTTTATCTGTCGTCGTGCTGCCACCACTCAGGTCTCTTTTGCCTTCGTCCTCCTCCACGTCTCCGTCTTCTACCAGCACCCTCTCCCTCTCCTCGTGGAGGAGCACACTCGTCATGATGATGTTGACGGGCTCCTCTGGGATTCGGGGTCTGGGTCTGGTGTGCGGGTCGGTGGGTATAGTGCCACCCGTGATCAGAGGCCTCCTCCCCCATCTGGTATCTCGGCACTCGAGGACGAGTCCTCTGTCCCCGGGGCCGCTGTGTCCACTCAACTTCAGTGGACTGATGTCTGGGTCCATGCTGATGTTGTCCATGGTGTCCATGGTGAGTTTGTGGAGGAGAAGGGGGAGGCCTCACCCCAGGACAGCCGTGGCTCCTTCTGTCTCTGTGAGCTACAAATGCAGTTACACTCATGTTAGTATCAATGTGTGATTACTGTAGAAGAAGAACTTCTGGTCTCCTGAAGAACGTTCTAATGGACGCTTCTATGTAAAACTGATGTGTGGGCATGAAGAACCTTGTAGAAGCTCCACTACCAGTGAACGTTTATCTCTAGAGCCGTGTATCCAACTCAAGATCTGAGGAAGTACCTTTATTTGTAAGAGTGTATGTTCATGTAAACACAATCTGAGATCTGTTTTCTTTACTCACCTCGAGGCGGCTGAGGAGGCTGAGGCTGATGTGGTGGCTGAGGCCGCTGAAGCTGTTGAGCCAGATGACGCGGCTGGGGCTGCTGAGATGGCTGAGGCAGCTGAGGCGGTTGAGACAACTGAGGCACCTGAGGTGGCTCAACTTCAGGTGCCATCCTCCTGAAACCATCTCTGGTGGATTCCTCCGGAGCCCCAGCTTCCTCCACGTTCTCCGTCTGGTCTCGAGCTGTAACATGAAGAAACATCAACAGCTGTCCAGATCCATCACTGTGGTTGGACCTGACTCTGGTGTTTGTGTTGCTCACATACAAACTGGACTCAGAGTCACCTCGTAAAACGAGCCCGAGCAGACTCAGTATGAAGTTCAGATGAAGATTAATAACTAACTAATAAATCTGATGAAACATTAGCAGTTCTTCAGACGTTCACACTTATTATGATGATCATCAAGCTACTAGGTTCTTCTACTCACCCAGACGTCCACAGTAATAGGTTCTGGCGGCGTCCATAAGGGTCGCCAGCACCTCCACGATGCCCTGGTAGTCAGGGGCCGTGGACATCAGGCACAGGAAGTCGTGAACTGATTGAATAGAAATAAATATTAGCAGATGTTCAGCTGAGTCTTCATCACAGAACCTAATAAAGATGGTGATACTGATATTGAAGACTTGAGGATCAGCTGATCTGATGTTACTACTTCTTAAGCTCTTTCTGCTCATATCAGTCTGAGACCACCAGCTGTTACTACATGGGCTCCCTCTTTAGTTCCTGGTGCTCATTAGCTTTACTCACTGAGATGCTGATCCCTCCCCGTGACCAGCTCCTCCAGGATAGCGTCCAAGGCCTGTGTGGTGATGTCGGCCCTGGAGATGTCGTTGCTCACTAGTTCATTTAGAAAGAATGAACACAGGTTCATGTTAACATTAAACATGATTCCTACTTTTACCTGAATGTTCTTCTGATGACTCACCTGGAGGTTCACTGTTCACCTTGCGGAGGTAGATGAGGGCGTCGGCAGCTAGCTGGACCAAAAGCCCCGTCAGCATCTCGTCCCACTGGATTCACATTGATACACACTGTCAGTTCTCAGCTGCATCGTTTTCACTCTTCATATATTTGCACTGAGCGTTTCCGCTACTTACCCAAGGTGATCATACGTCTGTCGAGGTGAGGGCAGAAGATGGTACGCAGGGTCTCCACCTCTGCGTCCACCCCACCTCAGGATCTAGCTCAGTTCCTGGTTCTGAAAGGATCAGCAGATGTTCAGTCAGATTATGGTGGGTTCTGATCATCAAGTCACATCACAAATGCTGCCTGACTGAGTTTGAGTGGTCATCGTCAAACTGAGATAGTTCTATCTGCTGGAATGGACCAACGCCAGCATAGTCTATTCTGGGGCCCTGGTGTCAGAGAAGGTTCTGGTTTCTGTTACTCACCAAGAGCTGTGCTGATGGGGCTCGGACGCTGTTTCAGGTGTTGAGTTAACAGCCGTCCTACATCAGCAAACTCAGGAACTGTCGCCATGATGATCAGCACCTTGTTAACTGAATTTAATAGAAATAAACATCAGCAGATGTTCAGCTGCTACATCATCACAGCAGCTGCTGAAGATGCTGATCCTGATATTGAAGCTCTGAGTATCAGCAGATCTGATATTTCTCCTTCAAGATCTACTGACCCAGCCAACATGTCCATGTGGACCCCACATGGGTCAGAGATGGACTACCCATTGGGGCAATCTGGTGGGGGCCCACAAAGATTTGTCCATTGCCTTCATAGGGGCCCTGTGTGTGTTTGTTAATGTGGACCAGTAACTTGGGCCGAGCCGGACTGCAAGATGGGCCCATGTGAACGATCGACCATGTGAGCAGGGGTAAAAAGTTATAACCCAGCGGGGCCCCATGTATCTCCAATCATAAAGCCCCTACAAGCCCACGTGAAAGCCATACAGGCCAAATAAGAACCATACGGGCCCCCACATGGACGTGCTGGCTGTGAAGTGTTCAGTATCATCTTTAATATTTAGTGTTTATGAGCTTTACTCACTCAGGTGCTGGTCATGGTGAGACGCTAGTCTCTGCAGCAGGACGTAGACGACCCTGGCAGGCGGCCTCGATGACGGCGTTGGTGTTGTTCGCTGATTGTTTGTAGAAGTATTCAGTGAGAGTGAGATGTTGAGAGATATTAAGATATTAATGTTTTCTGATTTTGTTCTGAATGTAGTTTTTGTAGTGAGTCCTTCTTTTACTCACCCGGAGGGAAACTCGAGGTCCTGCAGGTCAGATACCTTCTGTTCTCCTGCAGGTATCTGAACGCCTCTGCTGCAGAGACCACCCTCACCACAGTCAACACCTTCTCGTCGTCTTTCACATTAATAAACACGGTCAGTCGTCCAGCTGTGTTATTTTCATACTTGATATATTTCCACAGGTCAATTTCCGTTACTTACCGAAGGACTTGGACTGTGGGATCCACGGGGGGAGGACACCAGGGTCTCAGGAGTTTCTACCCCGGTGTCCTCAACCTCCTCCAGGACCGGAGCTCCTGAGTCAGATTCTAAGAAGATCAGCAGATGTTCAGTAAGGTTATGGTCAGTTCTGATGGTCCTTGTCAAGTCAGAAAATGATGACATCACCAAATCTTAACTAGTGCCTGAAGGAGTTCAGGTGGTCTTCATTAACTTGTTCATTTATTACATCAGCAGGACTGGACTACGTGCTGGAGTGGACCACCAGCAGCCGCTTTGTTCTGGTAATGTTCTCCAATGCTGTACAATTCAGAGTTAGCATGATGCTAATAGTTTGTTCTGCTCACCCAGGGATGTGCTGCTGGTAGGAGGTTCCTCCAGCAGCGTTTCTCTCCTGGTCTCCTCCTCAGTCTGCTCACAGGTCTGGGTTTCTGCTTGAAGATGCTGGTCCAGCTCCACTCCTCCAGCAACGTCCCTCTGCAGGATCTCCAGGAGCTCACTGGTGTCAGGAGCTCTCTGTTCTCCTGCTTTAATATTCATATCAGAATGAAGAAGATCAGCATTTGTTCTGTTTATGTAGAGATAGAATGATGTTCATCATGATAACAGGTTCTCCTACTCACCCAGAGGGGTGCTAGGAGGGTGGTCCCAGCATCTTCAGACTCCAGCAGCTCCGGAGCCGTCTCAGTATTGACGCCTGTTTAATTTAGAATTGAATCATTTAGACAGATTAGAATTTATAATCAGTTCAATTCCTGTTTTTATTAAATATTAAATAATATTAATAAATAAAATACATACACCACAACTAACACAGAGTAACCTTAACACTAACCCTACACTTAATACTACCTAACACTAACCCTACACTCAACACTACCTAACACTAACCCTACACTCAACACTACCTAATATTAACACTAACCCTACACTCAACACTACCTAACACTAACCCTACACTCAACATAACACTAACACTAACCCTACACTCAACACTACCTAACACTAACCCTACACTCAACACTACCTAATATTAACACTAACCCTACACTCAACACTACCTAACACTAACCCTACACCCATACTACCTAACATTAACACTAACCCTACACTCAACACTACCTAACATTAACACTAACCCTACACTCAACACTACCTAACACCAACCCTACACTCAACACTACCTAACACTAACCCTACACTCAACACTACCTAACATTAACATTAACACTACACTCAACACTACCTAACATTAACATTAACCCTACACTCAACACTACCTAACATTAACCCTACACTTAACACTACCTAACATTAACATTAACCCTACACTCAACACTAGCCAACATTCACCCTACACTCAACACTACCTAACATTAACATTAACCCTACACTCAACACTAGCCAACATTCACCCTACACTCAACATTACCTAACATTAACACTAACCCTACACTCAACACTATCTAATATTAACCCTACACTCAACACTACCTAACACTAACCCTACACTCAACACTAGCTAACATTAACGCTACACTCAACACTAGCTAACACTAACATTCCCCCTACACTCAACACTAGCTAACACTAACATTCCCCCTACACTCAACACTAGCTAACACTAACACTAACCCTACACTCAACACTAGCTAACATTAACGCTACACTCAACATTAGCTAACACTAACATTCCCCCTACACTCAACACTACCTAACACTAACATTCCCCCTACACTCAACACTACCTAACATTAACACTAACCCTACACTCAACACTAGCTAACACTAACATTCCCCCTACACTCAACACTAGCTAACACTAACATTCCCCCTACACTAAAGGAGAGTGTCTCCAGCGCTGTACTCTGATTTATTCAGTATGTACTGAGAATCACTGACTTGTTCAGTAACTACTGTTAATTATAGGGACGTCGACTCATCTACTCACTCAGAAGCTGCTCAGTGTCTGTGTTGATGTCCACCGGCTCTGGCTCGGCTTCCTCCATCAGTACAGTCACCTCCTCCTCTAGTGGAGTCTCCCTCTCCTCCTCTTTCCTCCAGAGACTCCACTTTCTCTCCCTCCTCCTCCTCTTTCCTCTCTCTTGTCTCCTCAATCTGTGCCCCTCCTTTCTGTCTGTACTCCTCCTCTCTCTCGCTCTCTCTATCTCCTCCTCCCACAACACCAGAACTTCACCCCGCTCATTTCTGCTTCTCTCTCCTCCGACGCTTCAGCACAGACTGATCTGACGCTGAGACGCGCCGCACTCCGTACATCTTCTCCTCTATGACATCACACGGCCTCTGTAGTGACATCACAGCGGAATGTTGAACCTGACACCTTCTATCTCCACTCACTGTCCATTAGATCAGCTCCACTGACCCTACAGGAGCACTGAATACTCTATTACCCTGTTCTACTTTAATAATTCTATATTTATTAACTTTTATAGAGATATAGAAACATAAATACAAAATCAATCAATCAATCAAAAGTAAGAAATGAAGATAATAAAAATAAACAAACATAATGAACATTCATAAATATTAAAAATAATCAGATGAACACTCATAAATATTAAAAATAATCAGATGAACATTCATAAATATTAAAAATAATCAGATGAACATTCATAAATATTAAAAATAATCAGATGAACCTTCATAAATATTAAAAATAATCAGATGAACATTCATAAATATAAAAAATAATCAGATAAACATTCATAAATATTAAAATAATCAGATGAACATTTATAAATATTAAAAATAATCAGATGAACATTCATAAATATTAAAAATAATCAGATGAACATTCATAAATATTAAAAATAATCAGATGAACATTCATAAATATTAAAAATAATCAGATGAACACTCATAAACATTAAAAATAATCAGATGAACATTCATAAATGTAAAAAATAATCAGATGAACCTTCATAAACATTAAAAATAATCAGATGAACATTTATACATATTAAAAATAATCAGATAAACATTCATAAATATTAAAATAATCAGATGAACATTCATAAATATTAAAATAATCAGATGAACATTTATAAATATTAAAAATAATCAGATGAAGATTCATAAATATTGTGTTTATGTCTGATTTCCTCAAAGCCTTATGATATCCACACACTACAGACCTAAACATATAAAAGTGATGATCACATCTTTCAATGAATTGTGAGGGTTTTAGTCAGTCAGTCATTCACTCACTCACTCACTCACTCACTCACTCACTCACTCACTACCCTCACTCACTCACTCACACACTCACACACTACCCTCACTCACTCACTCACTCACTACCCTCACTCAATCACTCACTCACTCACTACCCTCACTCACTCACTACCCTAACTCACTCACTACCCTCACTCACTCACTACCCTCACTCACTCACTGCCCTCACTCACTCACACACTACCCTCACTCACTTACTCACTCACTACCCTCACTCAATGACTACCCTTACTCACTCACTACCCTCACTCACTCACTACCCTCACTCACTCACTGCCCTCACTCACTCACTCACTCACTCACACACTACCCTCACTCACTTACTCACTCACTACCCTCACTCAATGACTACCCTTACTCACTCACTACCCTCACTCACTCACTACCCTCACTCACTCACTGCCCTCACTCACTCACTCACTCACTCAATCCCCTCACTCACTCACTCTTCAGACTAATCAATGTATCATCTTCATACAGAGCCTGTATGTATGTATAGCTTGATGTTTGTCCTGCACTGCTTTTACTCTGAGCACAATAAGTAGATGACTGATCAAGTGGTTCTCTGTTGAAGAGGTTCTGGTCCAGATTTTTGGACATGATGATACAGATTTAGATCCAAACTTTGAGGAGACTGACCGGTCATCAGGTTTGGAGGGAGAAGCACCTGAAGAACAGGCACCTGAGGAGAGATTCCAGTCCAAGAGTGGACACTTGCTCTGGTCTTCATCCTCCCAGGACAGAGGAAGTAGAGCGAGAGTGGAAAACATCATGAAGATGGTCCAACACAGTATGCAACATCTCGTGTGAATGACATCAAGTCCAGCTTCCAACTCTTCTCACCAGAGTCCATTGAGGGAATTATACTGGAGATGATAAACCTGGAGGGGAAGCGTGTGTTTGGGGGACACCTGGACAGAAATCGACCTGGTAGACCTCCAAGCCTACATAGGTCTGTTGATTTGAGAGTATATCACTCAGCGTGATGCAGAGACTGGCAGGCCTAGATTCCGGACAACTATGTTCCTACAACAGTTTCATGTTCTTTCAAGAATTATTTGATGTGGTAGCAGAGATACAGAGCTGGAAAAGATTTGGTGACTCCTTTTATTCAACAGCACCAGCACATTCCTCACACACCAGCCTCCACCAGTCTGGTTAGGAGTGTGCAAACCACAACCCCAGCTACTGCCCTGGCTGCTCTACCCAACAAGGACATGTGCAGAAGAGGAAGTGCTGTGAGCTCTGTGCCCCTAAAGACAACAAAACAATTCTATACATTCATGTTAAACACTACTTTTAGACGTTCAGCTAAAGAATGCTGAATAAAAATTCTAATTTAACAGCAGTTAAAACAGACCAATCAATTGTGACCGGGAACACTAAAGTAAGGGGCGGGAGGTGAAGGAGGGCTAATTTGAGCTGACCAATAGTACAGTTGGAAATTGGGTAGAGAAGCACCACCCCGTTTATTCAGTTTGATAAGTTTTGAGAGCTTGATTCTGGGTTTTTCTATTCCATATATACTCTGTTATGCTAGTGTTTATCTTCTTAAAAAATTAGGTGAGATGTAGCAAGGGAGAGCTTGGAAGTAGTAATGAAGTCATGATAAAACTTTAATGCAATACATTCATGTGTAAAGACTGATTAAGACTGATTTTGTAACCAGATACCAAACTATATTCAGATATCAGATCAAAGACAACATTCACAGAAACTTCCAGACTGGACAGATACCAGAGAACATCGTCTGCATAGAGAGATATGATGATGATTTCCACTAATTTTAACACCAGAAAGGAGTTTACTACATCTGATTAACTGAGCTAAGGGTTTAATTACTAAAGAGAAAAGGAGAGGAGAGAGCGGACACCCCTGACGACGACCCCGGCCCCCCAAATATATTTCAGAAAGAAAGCAGTTAGTATTAAATATGGTAGCAGGACAGGAGTAAAGTGATTTGATGAGCTTGATGAACTCTGATCCTAAATGAACTCTCTCCAGTACAGAAAATAAAAATTTCCAGTGGACCCTGTCAAAAGCTTTTTCAGCGTCAAGGGAGACGATCAGGGCAGGATCTGTGTTTCTACTAAGATGGTCTATGATATTAAGGGCTCTACACACATTATCAGATCCAAATCTAGATCTCACAAAACCCGTTAGGTCTGGATGTATCAACCGTGGTAGCAAACCGCCAAGTCTCTGAGCGAGTACCTTAGTGATAATTTTAAAATCTACATTCATTAGACTTATAGGTCTATATCGGGGGTGTCAAAGTCATAGCCCCCGGGCCACATCCGGCCCGTGATTAAATTATATATGGCCCGCGAGATAATTTCATATGATTATTATTAATGACCCCACGGTAAATAGCACTCCTAGCACTCACACTACAAATCCCACTATGCACTGCAACAGCTGCCTGCACACCAACCCATTCTCCTGCTGCTAACGCTGTTTACGAAATCGAACAGCGGTCAGCAGATAAACATGGTAAATGCATCGGTGAACACTTTTTACAGTGACGTTGAAGCTGCCTCCCCACCCAAATATGGCCAAACGCAAAGTGGACTCTGAAAAAAAAGAGATTTTCAAAACAGGTGGAGGGGAGTAACCAGTTAACATCTGAGGTACACCTGTATGTCTTGTTTATGGAGCCTACAGCAGAAGCTACAGAAGGTGGAAGAGTCTGGTGTTACAGCAAGCTATGTTCACAAAAGCAAAATCACAAAGTGAACCTACCGTCAAAGCTAGTTTTGTAAGGGCAAAAACTAAATAGCTTTTAGGTTTTTTGCTTGTTGTTTATGCTGATATTTAATCACAGTTATTATTTGAAAAATAATATTTGATATAATCCAAATTTTCCTGGTGTTATTTTTGAAGAAACAAATATTTTATTTCATGTGTGAGAAAAAAGTATAAGAATATGTGTATTGTTGTATTCTGGCTATTCAAATTCATATTTCTGATTAAAATATTGTCTGTTTTAGACTGTTCAATAAATCGTAATCCTGTTTGTCCCGCAATTCACACTGTGTTTTCAATTCTGGCCCATTCTGTGATTGAGTTTGACACCCTTGGCTTATATGAAGAACATTCCAGTAGGTCTTTGTCTTTTTTTTAAAAGAGATAGAAGTGGTTCTCCATGAATCTGGTAGAGTATTATGTTCATATAGATGTTGGAGAAGAGGTGTAGAGATAGGAGATAGCTCAGGCCAGAATTTCCTATAAAACCCTACAGGATATCCGATCCCAGTCCCTGGAGCCCTGCTGGAAGACCTGGACTGAATCCTCCAAAACCTGTTTCTTGGTGAACGGGGTATTAAGTACTGTTCTATCAGCCTCTGTCGTGACTTGCAGAGGGATCTGATCCAAACACATTTCAATATTCACGCTGTTCTGTAGAGTTTTTATAAATATCTCTGAAGGTTTCATTAATTAAATAAGGGTCATATGTGATGTTATCACTATCTGTTCTAATTGTTTTTATAGATTTCATTTCTGGTCCACCTTTAATTGGTAGGTTAACAATCTACTCGGTCTATTCTCATGTTCATAGTATTTCTGCTTAGTTAAAAAGAGAAGTTTCTTCATGTGATCTGTGTAATGGAGGTTAAACTAAACTCTAGCTTTAGCCAATTGGTTCCAGTTATATCCAGTTATATGGTTCCAGTGTGGATTAGAATAAAATGTGTAATCTTTGATCAAGGGGTGCTGCTCTCTCCACACGTCAACCAATCCAGAATCACTGCAGAGTTTATTAAGAGTTTTAGAAGATTTCTGGTTCCATGATGGAGCAGACGATGATCTATCTAATATATTATCAAGAACACAATTAAAGTCTCCAGCTAAGAAACCAAAGCCTTTGCAATGTTGGTTGAACAGTAGGACAATATTAGAAATAAAACGAGGGCAGTCTTCATTAGGAGCATAAACATTCATTATGGTCATAGACTGTCCAGGAATTTGTCCATCCATTCACTGAATACAAACAGACCTAAATTCAACAGATATCATACTCTTGTACAAATCAACTACCACCTAAGCATTGTACAACACACCAACTTCTTTACTTCCATTGAGCTTGAAAACCAGGTTTTCTCAATATAGGACTTGGCAAAGGCACCAAACCTCCATTAGAATTGTTTGCATGCTGCCTACCTAGAAAACTCTTCTTCTTTTGTACCCCCACTCAAGCTAAAGTAGCTCCCTACTACCCCTTGTGGCTGGAGCTGGAATTTCTACCATAAATGTATCCGAGGGACGATGGTTACAAAATTTGCCAAATATTAAAATAACCCCCCACCCCCCGCTTATTAGATCCAAAAGAAGAAAATTAAACTCGGCCTACCCAATCACGTTTAAGTTCTGTATGTTCAGAGTCAGTAAGGTGGGTTTCTTGAAGTAATCCAATCAATATTTTATCTTTTTTCAGGGACATTAGATTTTTTTCCTCTTTACAACACTGACAATACCCTTACCATTCCCAGTGATCAACCTCAAAGCATCAATCATAATGATCAGACAAACGTACAGCCCCGCCCCCAAATGACAGAGCATCATACACTAATATAACTGAAAACAGGGTCATTATTCTCCAAAATATCTAAAATAATATCTCAACTCCATCTCACAATCACCCTACCCTGCAAACAATGAGAAGAAGATTCATCATTAACTCCCAATGTCCATTTCTGGATTCATGTGTGTAACAGTAATCACCACATGATCAGAAACACTAACTTCCAACTCATTCAGTGTAAAATCCTCCACAGAGTGCACTACACCCCACACACAATTTATAAAATGAGATTCACAAGTTCACCAATATGTACACACTGCACCCAAAACACCACTGATCATTATATCCACACTATCTGGTACTGTACACCCCTTCACCAGTTCTCATGAAGTTATCACCCTCCTATCTCCTAACCACTCATATCCACCAACACCATCACTCTGCCTGTTAGGAGACACACCAAACACTAACTTCCAACTCATTCAGTGTAAAATCCTCCACAGAGTGCACTACACCCCACACACAATTTATAAAATGAGATTCACAAGTTCACCAATATGTACACACTGCACCCAAAACACCACTGATCATTATATCCACACTATCTGGTACTGTACACCCCTTCACCAGTTCTCATGAAGTTATCACCCTCCTATCTCCTAACCACTCATATCAATCAATCAATCAATCAACCTTTATTTATTCTCGGAAATACATTGAGGGGTGGCCCTCATTTTCAATGCAGCCGAGCATATTCAATTAAAGGGATTGAAAACAAAATGAGCAAAAATAATAAATAAAATACAAATTTTAAATAAACATTGAATATAGATGCATAAAAATACAATGTAAAAAATATTTGAAAATTATTATAAAAGAATATAAAAGAATATAAAATAAACATATTACATACACCAAGATAATAAAAAGTTAAAATGCTAATAAAAAATACTCAATAAAACAATCATGATAAAAAATGGATAATTATAATAATAAAAAATAAAATAATAAATAATAAAATAAAAAAGATAATAATAATAAATAAAAAAAATAAACTAAAATAAAGTAAAATAAAACAAAAATAAAATATAATATAAATAATAAATAATAAATAAATAAATAAATAAATAATAATAAGATAAAAATAAAATCCTAGTAGATTTATTCATTTAAAACAGTCACAGGCTTTCTGATGGTGATTAGAAACTAAAAGTTTAAAATGGTTTAGTGATCCCAGCGAGCTGAGCTTCAGAGTTTCCTGGAGAGAGTTCCAGCTCGCTGGTGCACTGTAGCTAAAAGCAGATTTTCCCAGTTCACTAAAAACTCTCGGTACCTGACAGGTGATCCAGCCACTAGAGCGAGTCTGATAATTATTGTTATTTATTGAAATCAGAGAAGAGATGTAAGCTGGCAAATGGCCAGAGAGTGATTTATAGATAAAAATAAGCCAATGATTCTCTTCGTGCAGCTAGTGAGGACCAACCACTCTATCATAGAGTCTGCAGTGGTGAGTACTGTAAGGGTCTCCAGTTATAAATCTCAGAGCAGAGTGATAGATTGAATCTAGCGGTTTGAGGCACTGGCGGACGCTTTATTATAATTACATCGCCGTAGTCCAGGACTGCAAGTATGGTTGCCTCCACTATTCTTTTCCTAGCGTACGGGGTAGACAGGATTTATTCCGATAAAGGAATCCGAGCTTCTGTCTGCACTTAATGGCGAGTTTGCTTATATGGGATTTAAAGGAGAGTTTTTCATCCAGCCAGATGAGGTATTTATATTCGCTGACTCGCTCGATGCTGGATCCTGTCAGGGTATTAATATTTATGGAATCTAAAACACTATCTGAAAATCTGGAAAACAACATGAATTTGGTTTTATTAGCATTTAAAACCAACTTAAGTTTATATAGAGCAGTCTGTAAAGAGTTAAAAGAATGTTGGAGTTTATCTAGTGCAGCGTGAGCTGAATCTGCTGAGCAGTATAAGATTGAATCATCTGCATAAAGGTGTAATTTGGAGTCTAAGGTAGAGACAGCAAGTTCATTGATAAAAATATTAAATAAAACTGGGCCCAGGATTGAGCCCTGAGGAACCCCTTTCGTTATAGGCTGTAGGTCTGATTTATGGTTACCGAGAGACACACATTGCTTCCTACCAGAAAGGTAATCCTGGGCCCACAGAACTGAATTACTGCTAAAACCAATCTTATGTAAGGAACCTAGTAATAAATCATGATCAACAGTATCAAAGGCTTTTGTGAGATCAATAAAAATGGCAGCACAGAACTTTTTCCTGTCTAAAGCCAAATAAAGATCATTTAAAACCAGCATGGTGGCAGAGATGGTGCTGTGTCTTTCTCTGAAACCAGACTGATACGTGGACAGGACTGAGTTTTCATACAGAAAAGATTTAAGCTGGTTATTTACTAAGGATTCTAAAATTTTGGATAAACAAGAGAGTTTTGAGATTGGTCTATAATTATTTAAATCTCCTCCTTTATGCAGAGGAATAACGAGCTGTTTTCCAGATTCTGGGAATTCTGCAGGATAAAATAGAAAGATTAAAAATATATGTAACATGTTCTAAAATAACTGGGGTTGCCAGACGCAGAAGGTTGGGGTCCAGACCGTCCTCACCTTTTGTTTTTCGAGGATTAATAGAAGAAAGGGCATTAGCTACAATGTATGGGGACAGGTCTGGAGTGTGAAGATCCTGATTCTGGGAAGCAGTAGTGGTGATGGTAGGCTGATCTATGGGCAGGTTTATGTCAATGTTTTTAAATATCTGACCAGCTGCAGCAAAGTGTGCATTAAAAGCTTGGCATAATTCTTGCTGGCCAGATCAAATTATTATCAACTAGAATTTTCGTTGGGGTTGTTGAGGATTGTTCTTGAGGAGGTTTACTGCTTTCCAGAAATCCTGTGGGTTTGAGGAATTAGAAATTCGGCTGAGGAAATAATCTGATTTGGCTTTTCTGATTGCAGAGGTGCATCTGTTTCTCAATTGTCTGAATGCAAGCCATTTCTCACGTTCACCTGTGCGTCTGGCAATAGACCAGGCTTTATTTCTTGACAGTAGCAGTGAGGAAATTTCGCCTGTAAACCAGGGGCTAGATCTATCTCTTATTCGCAGCTTTTTGTACGGAGCATGTTTATTTGCCACTGAGAGGAATGATTTCCTGAAATGTTCTAGTGCTACATCCACATCTGAACTGTTAAAAGTTAAATGAATTTTGCTCACTGCTAAGTCAGAAAGAAAAGCCTGTTCATTAAAATTTTTAAAATGTCTTCTAAACACCATCCGAGAGCCTGTTTGTATCTTTGAACTGTTTCTAATGCACCCAATCGGACAATGATCGCTAACTCCAAGTTCAAAAACTCCAGAGGCAATGATTTTATCTGTTCTATTCGAAAAAATTAAGTCAATCAGGGTGGATTTGGAAGGGTCCTTTAAGTTTGGCCGAGTTGACTCAGTGATTAGCTGTGTAAGGATGAGATTCCCACAAACTTCTTTTAGGTGATTGGATGCATTAGAAAGCCAGTTCAGGTTAAAATCCCCTAGGACCAGCATTTCTGATGTTGTATAGTGAGATAAAAGCTCTGCTAATTCATCTGTTGCAGAGGATGGAGCAGAAGGAGGCCTGTAGATCCCTACTAAGACAAAGGAGTCATTTTTTCTTGGGGATACCTTTAGAGCTAAAAACTCAAAACACTTTTCTTTAGAGATGGCCTTTAAAATTTCAACTTCAATATTAGTTTTATAAAACTACTCCACCTCCTCGTGATATTCTGTCTATTCTGTATAATGTGAAATTCTGTAGAGCTACATCTGCGTCACTTACTGGTTGCCTGAGCCAGGTTTCTGTCAGGATTAAAATATCAGGATCAGTCTGAGCACTTAAAATTTTCAATTGATCCAGTTTATGTTTCTGATGTAGGCTTCTAATATTTAAATGAAGAATTCCAAGACCCTTTCTAAGTTTAAAACTATTAAGATCGTTAAAAGGGTCTATGGGGGATTTAATAAGGGGACATAATGTAAGTGGAGACGGCTCTATGTATATTAAGTTGTTTGTATTAATAAAACTGTTAAATGATTTTTATCTTTCTTATGTTTTTGTACAATGCTGGTCCTAGGTTTATACACAGTGACTATTGGAAAAACTAAATTAGTACTATCATTTTTAGGCAGTCAACTAAGGTTAGAAACAGAGTAAAATATGTTATGCCCTAAAATCTGTGAGCCGAGCCTGCTTGGATGAATTCCGTCAGGTCTATAGAAAGAGGGTCGGTTCCAAAACAGGTCAAAATTGGCTATAAAAGCCAGACCAGAGGAGAGGCAGGTCTTCTGTAGCCAGGTATGAAGGTTTAAAATACGACTAAAAAACCCTGACCCTCTCCCCAGTGGTGGGATTGGGCCGGAAATAGAAACTGATCTCCCACAGTCCCTAATGGAAGCCAACAAGTCTGTAAAGTCTCTTTTTAACAGTTCTGTGCTTTGATCTTTGGTGTCATTACATCCGACATGAATGATTATTTTCTGTAGTTAAATCTCTGAAGGAGAGCAGGAAGCTGTTGTGCAATGTCTTTAACTTTAGTGCCAGAAACTGAGTGAACCACGGCTGTGTGATGTTTGAGAAATCTTGTGATAGAGTCACCTACTATCAGAGTTGTTGGTGGAGTGCGCTGGTCTGGTCGTCTGAGTCCATATCGAGACGCTCGGTGCTGGTCAGTCCGTGGCCCAGCAGCCCGCGCTGGTTTGCGAGTAGGCCATGCAGCGTTGTCCGGAGATGAGGTGCTCTGTCCTGCACCGGCGGTGAGTAGGTCATTGAGGGCGTCCCGCGGGAGGCCTGCGGCTGAGAGGAGTGTTTCTGTTGTTCGGCCGTGTCCGGCTGCGGGGCTTGTCGGGGCGGTTTTGATGTGTGGTGGCGGATCCGCTGCTCCGAAGCCTTCCATAGTGGGTTCGGTGTAACGTGAACTGCTGGGGGGCTCACTCGAGTGGGCAGAGAGTGAACAGGAGAGGAAGGGATGAGAACGTGAACTGCTGGGGGGCTCACTCGAGTGGGCAGAGAGTGAACAGGAGAGGAAGGGATGAGAACGTGAACTGCTGGGGGGCTCACTCGAGTGGGCAGAGAGTGAACAGGAGAGGAAGGGATGAGAACGTGAACTGCTGGGGGGCTCACTCGAGTGGGCGGAGAGTGAACAGGAGAGGAAGGGAGGAGAACATCCTCCAGCTCCTCCAGCACAGAGAACCTGTTACTCAGCGGGAGTTTGTGTTGAGCTGTGTGGCGAGCGGACCGCCTTCCACCACCAGAAAATTAAAACCAAACCACAGAAATCTGGCGCTCTAGAGGGCAGTGAAACACCCACATATACACACACTAGTGAACATACACACTAGGGAGCAGTGAAACACCCACATATACACACACTAGTGAACATACACACTAGGGAGCAGTGAAACACCCACATATACACACACTAGTGAACATACACACTAGGGGGCAGTGAAACACCCACATATACACACACTAGTGAACATGCACACTAGGGGGCAGTGAAACACCCACATATACACACACTAGTGAACATACACACTAGGGAGCAGTGAAACACCCACATATACACACACTAGTGAACATACACACTAGGGGGCAGTGAAACACCCACATATACACACACTAGTGAACATGCACACTAGGGGGCAGTGAAACACCCACATATACACACTCTAGTGAACATGCCCACTAGGGAGCAGTGAAACACCCACATATACACACACTAGTGAACATGCCCACTAGGGAGCAGTGAAACACCCACATATACACACACTAGTGAACAAACACACTAGGGGTCAGTAAAACACCCACATATACACACACTAGTGAACATGCCCACTAGGGGGCAGTGAAACACCCACATATACACACACTAGTGAACATACACACTAGGGGTCAGTAAAACACCCACATATACACACAATAGTGAACATACACACTAGGGGGCAGGTGAAACACCCACATAACACACACTATGAACATACACACTAGGGGTCAGTAAAACACCCACATATACACACAATAGTGAACATGCCCACTAGGGGGCAGTGAAACACCCACATATACACACACACTAGTGAACATGCACACTAGGGAGCAGTGAAACACCCACATATACACACACTAGTGAACATACACATTAGGGGGCAGTGAAACGCCCACATATACACACACTAGTGAACATACACACTAGGGGGCAGTGAAACACCCACATATACAGCACAACTAGTGAACATACACACTAGGGGGCAGTGAAACACCCACATATACACACACTAGTGAACATACACACTAGGGGGCAGTGAAACACCCACATATATACACACACTAGTGAACATGCCCACTAGGGGGCAGTGAAACACCCACATATACACACACACTAGTGAACATGCACACTAAGGGGCAGTGAAACACCGACATATACACACACTAGTGAACATACACACTAGGGGGCAGTGAAACACCCACATGTACACACACACACTAGTAAACATACACACTAGGGGGCAGTGAAACACCCACATATACACACACACTAGTGAACATGCACACTAGGGGGCAGTGAAACACCCACATATACACACACTAGTGAACATACACACTAAGGGGCAGTGAAACACCCACATATACACACACTAGTGAACATACACACTAGGGGGCAGTGAAACACACACAGATACACACACACTAGTGAACATACACACTAAGGGGCAGTGAAACACCCACATATACACACACTAGTGAACATACACACTAGGGGGCAGTGAAACACCCACATATACACACACTAGTGAACATACACACTAGGGGGCTGTGAAACACCCACATATATACACACACTAGTGAACATGCCCACTAGGGGCAGTGAACACCCACAATACACACACACCTAGTGAACATGCACACTAAGGGGCAGTGAAACACCCGACATATACACAAACTAGTGAACATACACACTAGGGGGGCCAGTGAAACACCCACATGTACACAGCACACACTAGTAAACCATACACGACTAGGGGCAGTGAAAACACCCACATATAACACACACTAGTGAACCATGCACACTAGGGGGCAGTGAAACACCCACATATACCACACACTAGTGAACTACACAACTAAGGGGCAGTGAAACACCCACATATACACACACTAGTGAACATACACACTAGGGGGCAGTGAAACAAACACAGATACACACACACTAGTGAACATACACACTAAGGGGCAGTGAAACACCCACATATAAACACACACACTAGTGAACATACACACTAGGGGGCAGTGAAACACCCACATATACACACACTAGTGAGCATACACACTAGGGAGCAGTGAAACACGCACAGATACACACACACTAATGAACATACACACTAGGGGGCAGTGAAACACCCACATATACACACACTAGTGAACATACACACTAGGGGGCAGTGAAACACGCACAAATACACACACACTAGTGAACATACACACTAGGGGGCAGTGAAACACCCACATGTACACACACACACTAGTAAACATACACACTAGGGGGCAGTGAAGCACCCACATATACACACACTAGTGAACATGTACACTAGGAGGCAGTGAAACACCCACATATACACACACTAGTGAACATACACACTAGGGGGCAGTGAAACACACACAGATACAAACACACTAGTGAACATACACACTAGGGGGCAGTGAAACACCCACATATACACACACACACTAGTGAACATACACACTAGGGGGCAGTGAAACACGCACAAATACACACACACACTAGTGAACATACACACTAGGGGGCAGTGAAACACCCACATGTACACACACACACTAGTAAACATACACACTAGGGGGCAGTGAAGCACCCACATATACACACACTAGTGAACATGCCCACTAGGGGGCAGTGAAACACCCACATATACACACACTAGTGAACATGCACACTAGGGGGCAGTGAAACACCCACATATACACGCACACTAGTGAACATACACACTAGGGGTCAGTAAAACACCCACATATACACACACACTAGTGAACATGCACACTAGGGGTCAGTAAAACACCCACATATACACACACACTAGTGAACATACACACTAGGGGTCAGTGAAACACCCACATATACACACACTAGTGAACATGCACACTAGGGGGCAGTGAGCACGCGTACCTGGAGCGGTGGGCAGCCATATCCACTGCACCGGGGGGCAGTTGAGGGGTAGGTGTTTTCTGAGCTCAGATTAAACTAAGTTAATTTTATAAACAGAACTATTAATTTGATATGAACTGATTTAGGAACTAACGCTCTGTTTACAGATGGACGAGAGCTGAAAACATCACCGAGCAGCCACGTGCAGGAGCTTCACACCAGAACCTGATGATTATTATATACGTCTGATTCACGTTACACAAATCTGTTAATGAGAGATAAATCTGTTTCAAGTCTAAAACTTTGTTGTTGCTGTTTATTGTACTTTAGTAATTAAATCTTCAAAGCGAACAGTTAAAGTCATTTATATCAGCAGTGAATTTCCTTTTACCAGTAAAACACATGATGATTCTTCTATTGAGTTTCTATTCAGTTTGTGAGAGTCTGGTGCCCTCTAGTGTTCATACAGTGTATTAGGACTGATACTGTGCACCAGTAACTGAATCACACCCTTCATCACACACTGTGATACAGAGAGAAATATATATGAATGAATGAATGAATGAGTGAGTGAAAGAATTAAAGAATGAACAAAAGTAAGAACTTACAATAGTATGGATGAACGAGTTCATTAATTAAAGTATAACTGAATAAATGAGTGAATAAAGGTCTGAATGAGCTCATTAATGAAAGTATGAGAGAATAAATGAGTAAAAGTATGAATGTATGAATGAAAGTATAAATGAATGAAAGTGTGAATGAATGAATGAATAAATTTAATTAATGTATTAGTGAATAAATTTATGAATGACTAATTTAAAGTATGAATGTATGAATGAAAATATAAATGAATAAATAAGTAAGTGAAAGTATAAATAAATAAATGAGGGTATGAATGAATGAAAGTACAAATTAATCAATCAATCAGATTAATGAGAGTATGAAAGAATAAAAGTATGAATGAATAAAAGTATGAATGAATGAAAGTATGTAGAAGTTAATGGATGAATTGTGAACTGATGCTTGCATTGATTTAAAAAATCCCCCTAAAATAAAAACATGATTTCCACCTGTTTCCTTTTGAACTGCTGAAGTACTGTTGTGTTGTTGTGTTGTTGTGTTGTTGTGTTGTTGTGTTGTGTTGTGTTGTTGTGTTGTGTTGTTGTGTTGTGTTGTTCTGTTGTTGTTCTGTTGTTGTGTTATTGTGTTGTGTTGTTGTAGTGTTGTGCTGTTGTGTTGTGTTGTTGTGTTGTGCTGTTGTGTTGTTGTATTGTTGTTCTGTTGATGCGTTATTGTGTTGTGTTGTTGTTCTGTTGTGTTGTTGTGTTGTTGTGTTGTTGTTCTGCTGTTGTGTTATTGTGTTGTGCTGTTGTGTTGTGTTGTTGTGTTGTGTTGTGTTATTGTGTTGTTGTTCTGTTGTTGTGCTGTTGTGTTGTTGTTCTGTTGTTGTGTTATTGTGTTGTGCTGTTGTGTTGTTGTGTTGTGTTGTTGTGTTGTGTTATTGTGTTGTCGTGTTGTTGTTGTGTTATTGTGTTGTTGTGTTGTGTTGTTGTGTTGGTGTTGTGTTGTGTTGTTGTTGTGTTGTTGTTATTGTGTTGTTGTGTTGTGTTGTTGTTGTTGTGTTGTGGTGTTGTGTTGTGTTGTTATTGTTGTGTTATTGTGTTGTTGTTGTTGTGTTGTGTTGTTGTTGTTGTTGTTGTGTTGTTGTATTGTGTTGTTGTTGTTCATCATCACTGAACAGCAGCAGGACTAGGACGGGTCCTGTAGGGGTCCAGTAAATGTGTTAGTCTGAATCACAGATCTGATATTTATTAAACGTTAATTAATATTTAATTAATATTCATATTCTGCATGTACAGCATGTGATAAACCACATGACACTCGGAGCACACGCTCACATGGTCCACTTGTTGTGATAACAGATTACACTGCACGGAGAGTGAACATTTCCCATCACACTGATTAGTGAACTCAGTAAAGGAGGCAGTACTGAAGTCATCAGAGCTCCTGGGGTGAGTAACTCAGCACCTGAAGGTCGGAGTCACTGCTGAATGGACAAACGTCCCGACATCGACCTCTCTCACCTGATTCAGACATAACAGCACTGACCGCTTCACCTGCAGGCGGTAAGTTAATGACAGGACTGGGAAGTGGATGCCAGTCAGGAGGTTCAGTGATAGTTGTGGGTCAAGTGCAGCGTTGACGACTAGCCATCACTGGCTCGTGAGTATCTCTATTGCGACTAGGTGTGGTCGCCTGCATTGAGAGGGGCACATGTCTAGTCTAGTTTATTTGTGTAGCTTTTCATAACGATGACTATAACAGCCTAAACTAAAAGGAGAGAACCAGAAGAACATAGACATGAGACCACCCTGAGACACTGGGATCCCCCCACTCCACCATTGACAAACCTGTGTGATCGTGTGAAGTGGTGGAACAACAGCACCAACATCTCAGTTTACCATGAACCTCTGTGTCCATGAACCCCCAGATCTCCTGCCTTTATCTAAAAGAGATTAATCACCAGAAGATAAACTAAACCAGTCTGTGTTCAGTCTAGACTTGAGTTGAGACTGTGTCAGAGTCAAACGGAGGAAGGTGCCAGTTTTTTCTGCTTATCAAGCATCCTCGGGGTTCTTTTCGAGTCAGCCAGGGTGGGTGTGCAGCCTCTTATTCAAGACTGAGCCGAACAGTCAGGGTGTGAAAGGCTGGTTTTCCTGTTAGATGCTGTGGTGGAGTGAGTCTCGTTTCCTGTGTGAGAACCAGCCAGTAGGTTAGCAGCACCTGTTCTTATCTCTCCCACCTCAAACAATATCTCTGAAGTGTTTCTCTGATCTTAATGTCTGAATGTATTTGATGCTAAATTCCCACTATGTACAAAACAGCTGCTGTTCTCAGAACAAAGGACTGACCACCCCAGAGTCCAGAACCTCACCACCACTGACTGAACTGACCACCCCAGAGTCCAGAACCTCACCACCACTGACTGAACTGACCACCCCAGAGTCCAGAACCTCACCACCACTGACTGAACTGACCACCCCAGAGTCCAGACCTCAACACCACTGACTGAACTGACCAACCCAGAGTCCAGAACCTCAACACCACTGACTGAACTGACCACCCCAGAGTCCAGACCTCAACACCACTGACTGAACTGACCAACCCAGAGTCGAGAACCTCACCACCACTGACTGAACTGACCACCCCAGAGTCCAGAACCTCAACACCACTGACTGAACTGACTACCCCTGAGTCCAGAACCTCAACACCATTGAATGGACTGACCACCCCAGAGTCCAGAACCTCACCACCACGGACTGAACTGACCACCCCAGAGTCCAGAACCTCAACACCATTGAATGGACTGACCACCCCAGAGTCCAGACCTCAACATCACTGACTAGACTGACCACCCCAGAGTCCAGAACCTCAACACCACTGACTAGACTAACCACCCCAGAGTCCAGAACTTCAACACCACTGACTGGACTGACCACCCCAGAGTCCAGAACCTCAACACCACTGAATGGACTGACCACCCCTGAGTCCAGGCCTCAACATCAATGAATGGATCGACCACCCCAGAGTCCACAACCTCAACATCACCGAATGACCTGACCACCCCAGAGTCCACAACCTCAACACCACTGAATGAACTGACCACCCCAGAGTCCAGACCTCATTAGCACTAAATGGACTGACCACCCCAGAGTCTAGAACTTCAACACCACTGAATGGACTGAACACCCCAGAGTCCAGAACCTCAACACCACTGATGGACTGACCACCCCAGAGTCCAGAACCTCAACACCACTGACTGGACTGACACCCCAGAGTCCAAACTCAACCACTGAATGGACTGACCACCCCAGAGTCCAGGCCTCATTAGCACTGACTGAATGACCACCCCAGAGTCCAGACCTCATTAGCACTGATGGACTGACCACCCCAGAGTCTAGAACTCACACTCCACTGAATGGACTGAACCACCCAGAGTCACCTCATTAGCACTGAATGGACTGACCACCCAGAGTCCAGACCTCATTAGCACTGAATGGACTGACCACCCAGAGTCTAGAACTTCAACACACTGAATGGACTGAACACACCAGATTCCAGGCCTCAACATAAGATGAACATGTTTGGGGTTGTTTGGATGGTGGAGAAGCAGAAGCAGCTTCTCAGACTGAACTCTGGAGGTGAGTGTGAACTGAAAGTGAGTCTGCTGAGAAGAACAGAAGCTGGAATGAAGGTAAAGAGTGGAAACTCTGACGCTGATAAAGAGTGGACGCTGCCGCTCCGGCTTTTTTTACACAGTGACACATCAGTTCTTGTTTTGTTGTCCAGGACAAAATAACACGGTCACTGACTGAAAATGAAACAGCACCCTCGGTTCTCTGCGGTTCTGCACACTCAGCAGGTCAAAGGATCAGCAGACCGGCTCTACGCCGTCGTTACTTCCCCTGATTTAATCATATGAGGTTTCTGAGATGCCAGTTGAAGAAACACTGTTAATTTATAGCTCAGTGTTTGATGTTCTAGTAAGTTTTCAGCTCACATAGAAAGAAAGAAATAGAAAGTAGGTAAATGAAACTATGAACACCAAAACAGGAAACTGAAACAGGCAGACGACTCGATGCTCTTTAGTGGGATATTCTAATACTCAGAATTCAGTGACTTCATGAGCTGTTGTGTTGGATCAGCTCAAATCCAATCAAGTCTAAGTTTATTTGTTACATACAAAGTCATGCACAGTACAGCTAGCAGTGAAATGCTTTGACAACTGCAGCTCAAGTGATTATATATATATATATATATATATATATATATATATATATATATATATATATATATATATATATATATATATATACACTTTATTCAACAATCCAATTTTCCAATTCAACTATAAATTTATTTGATTCTATGAGATATAAAAATGTTTATAACGATAAGAACAACTATATAAAATAAGGAAACCATACCCTGAAAAAAATACAAACTACAAACACCAAAACAGGAAATGTGAGGCTTTTCTTGGAAACCGAAACAGGCAGATATTCTGGTTCACCAAACTGTATAAGTCCAATCAATGATGTTTCAGTCTTTACTGAGAAAGATAGAATTCTTAAAGATTTGCAAGAGGGATAAATGTACATCCATGCCACCTCAGCTTTTTTGGACCCCCAACATCCTTCCATTCCCTCCCTGTTCCTTAGTCAGGCAGAAATTCCAAGCAGAAACTAACTCCCTCTATTATGTCACACTGAAGCCTTTATACCAAGAATCATAAAAGGTTACTGGATACTCTGTAAACCTTCTGGGAATCACAGGCTCTCTCCCAGTATAGTGGTGTTCCACAGGGCTGTGTTCTAGGGTCATTGTTGTTCTCATATTTTGAGTCGAGTTAATATTAAATATTCTATGCTGATGACAGACAACTGTACTCACCAGTGAACACATGCTATATATTTGCTATGGTCAGTGTATTTGCTATGGTTGGATTTGATTTCTTACATCACAAAAAAAGTGGGAATTGCTTTTGTTAACCTCAACTACATCACTGTTTTGAAATTATTTTTTGAATCTGAACCTATCAAACGTTAGATCTAAAAACTTCCATGGTGTTTAGAAAAAGTGTGCATTTGGAAATTGATGCGGTAACTTGTTGAGGTGAGGTTGTAACGGGTGGATGTGGAGCTCTGTGATCAGCTCTACTGTTAACAGCTCTCTGTACGTGTTGGGAACTGAGGAGACGATTGCTGTAATTCTAAAAGTCAAACGTTTACATGCTTACTATGAGATTCAGCCCCGCCGTACAGTTCGCGTCTCCCTGGTGTCCTACTTTTCCTTTTATAAAGCTCCAGATGTTTTCAGGTGGGTGACCAGTGGTGTGGACTGCAGGCAGGTCAGGTTAGCTCCTGGAATCTTTACTACAGAAACTGCTGCTGTAATACCCGTCTGTATGCAGCAAAGCCCATAGATATCACTATATATACCATATAACAGTATTATTAGAGCTTCACAGACGTGCAGGTCACTCAGACCACGTACATAATGGACCCCACATGCTCTCACAGACGATGGTTTTAAACCTGTGTACTGATAACAAGCCCATGATGGTCTCCTCTTTATTCCAGAGGATCCATGATTTCTTAAAAGAATACCAGGTTTTTGGTTCCAAGGTCACTTTTACACATCTCCTCAGTCCATCTTAACTGAGCTCGGGCCCAGAGAAGGCAGCGGTGCTGTTTCTGGATCTGTTTATATCTGGTTACTATATCATAGTAGAGTTTAAACTTGAGTGTGTGTAGCAGTGGTGATACTGTGTTGATGGTTGTTGGGAAGAGTTACATGCAGTGACTTCAGTTCAGAACCGGCTCTGTTTTTAATGCAGTGCTATCAGGGAGTTCGAAGATCACCTTTCGGTTTCAGGTTCTGGTTCTTGTGTAGAGGTTTCTGATTCTACTGAATCTTTTAATATCAGGCACATCATTCGTTACACACTGGTTTCCCCACATGCGCCAAATAAAAACCCTCATGACTCGTTATATTACTCGGTTTAACTCCAGTGACTCAGCACTTCTTGGTTTATAGTCCAGTAAAGCTAAAACAGGTCAGTTGTCCTCACCGCACTGTCCAGCACTTAACCCTCGGCTCATGATCACATGACTCCATGCTGACCTCTAACTGGAAGTGAAACTAAACACTTAACATCAACACGCTCGGCCAGCCGAAGCCCCAACGGGTCTCACGGGCCTCAGCATGACCTCAAACCCTACAGCCCCGTACGTCCTGCAGGTTTTACCACGTACAGCGATACAAAACTGTACAAACTACCTGAAAATAAAGAGGGGGGATGCGAGAAGGCGCCATCTGGGGACGTGTGGAGGGTTTATGGTTTAATCTTTTTCTCTGAATTTGGAGCAAAAACAACCCGTCTGTCAGAGAGACTGCAGCTTCCTGTCTCAGCAGTGAGGCCGGTTCCCCGTGACACGCATGCCTTCCTGCATACAAAAGCACAACATTCTTCTTTATATCCTCCTTTCCAACATCTCGAGTGTTCCCACACAAACAATGTGACCCAATATAACAACATTAAACCAACACGACTGCTAATCAACACAAAAACTCACACTAACGAGATGCTGACACTCAACAACTTCACATCAGGTTCTAATGCAGGTTCTAAGCTCTAGTTCATATAACTACATACAACTGCATATATACATACAACTATATATATATACACTACTGTGTAAAGGTCTGAGGCACCAAAACTGATAAGCTGATAATGTTAGTGAGAGTAATCAGCTCCAGTCTGTAGGGAGTATAAAGACTGGATGATGGAAAAGGTCATGTGGTCTGAGGAGTCCAGACTGACCCTATTCCAGAGTGATGGGAGTCAGGATAAGAAGGGAAGCACATTAAGTGATGTTGCCATCATGCATAGTGTCCACTGTACAAGCCTCTGGGGGCAGTGTTGTAACCTGAATGGACTGAATGACCAGTAATCTCATCGAAGGATTTGTACTTATTCCAAGACACGAGTGCCGAGATTCATTAGGTCAGATTGTGAACATGAAGAACCGTCTCCATCAGAGAGGTGTCAAGTAACAAAGTACAAATACAGCAGCCGTAACACAACCAAACCAGACTGTCCGGTCAGTCCCGTCCTGCCCGACTCAGTCCTCTTCGTCTACACACATCAAAGAATGTGAAGATACAGCAGCTCAGTTTAAATACAGTCAGAAAACAGAAGCAGATGTTTCTATAGCACCCTCCACATATACTCCACCACACAGAGAGCTTCTGATCTGCAGGAGAACACACACTCACACACCTCCAGGTAAGATCTAGAACATGCAGACAGGTGGAGGGACGTACAGAAACAGGACTGATGTAAAAAGAGAGAAAACTACTGAAATGAAAGTAAGAATTAGAAACAGCTGCAGGTCTAAGAACGCTGAGAACTGCAGAGACGCTGTTTGTGCTCATAGTTATCGGTTCTAGCTTTGAAGTGGATCTGCATGCTGATTCATCCTGAAACATGAAAGCACTAGCTTCAAAAACTAAAAGAACTGAAAGCAAAGATCAAAGACTTTACCATATTTGTTTATAGTGTAACTAAAAAACAGTGTTATCTAGAACAATTCCAGGAACTCCACAAAGCTAGCCGGAGAACTTTGTATGGTTGGAGGTTCTGCTTGCAACTGAGGAACATTAAAGATCACAGTGCTGGAGTTTATACGTTACTGAGTATGAATAGAATGTTACACCTACAGAACCTCATAACTCTACCATTCCTATTAACAGTCTAGAACCTACCACTCGTTTGCAGACAGTTATCAACAACCTGCTTACATTACAACTTGTATTCACAGTTATCTAGAACCTGCACGCATCACCACATATACTTGCAGTCAGTTGTCTAGAACATGTTTATGCCATCACTCACATTTGCAGTCAGTTGTCTAGAAACTGCGTACACTACAGCTATGTTATCTAGAACCTGCTTACACTGTTGCTTATGTTCACATTCAGTTATCTAGAACATGTTCAGTCACTGGTGAGTGTGAATCTTTGAATATGACTATTAATACTAGAACTATTCCAGAATGAGTGTTCTGCTCGTTGTCGCCGCTCTGGTGGTCATGGCCGGTGCAGCCAGTGTCTCTCTGGAGGATCTGGAGTTCCACAGCTGGAAGCTGAGGTTCAGTAAGTAATTAGCTTCAGTCTAACAGATTAGAACTCAGAGAACCTCAGTTATTTTGGGTTCATTCATGTTTTAGTAATTGTGGTGTCGAACACTGTGGAACGTTTACAGCCAGACAGCAAGAACGTTCTTTAAAATCATTCTTCTCAAGGTGGGAACCGTAGCACATCTTCCGTGCCAAAAACCATTTACAAACAATGTCTACAAGATCTAGAACCAAACAGTTCGGTCCATTTCAAATACACATTTACAGTAATGCTAATTTCCTCAAGCACTTCTATGGGGTTCTATTAGTATGTTAGAACTAAGTTAACTTTGTTTGATTTTTGGCTGTTCTAGATTAAAGGTTTTTATCTGAAGTCAGTCAGTTATCTAGAACATGCATACTCTACTGCTTATTCACACTTTGTTATCTAGAACCTGTTTACCCAACTACTCTACTAATTATGTAGAGCATGCCTACACTGTTGCTCATATCCACACTCAGTTATCTAGAACATGTTTTCACCACCACTATATTTGTGGTCATCTAGAATTTGCTTAGACTTTTCACACTTAGTTATCTAGAAACTATTTACACTACCACTCATTCACAGTGTGTCATGTATCTAGAACTTTCCCAAGAATAATTATGTTGGTAGTAACTATAATGTGTGAGGCCTTCAGTGCAGCTCCTGAGGCCCTGACCAATAGAACTCGCTCAGCTGTATCTGCCTACATACCACAGAGAGAACGGTTCTGATTGGACAGTTGTCTGTTGAGCATGTCAGGAATATCACAGCAACCTGTTCTTATCATTTTAAGACGTTCTGTCTGGTCTTCAACCCCACATACCTGTGTGTTTACGTCTCTCTTTCAGGTAAGAGTTACGGTTCAGAGGAAGAAGAGTCTCAGAGGAAGATGATCTGGCTGGACAATCTTAAGCTGGTCCTGCAGCACAACCTGCTGGCTGACCAGGGTATCAAGACCTACAGACTCGGCATGAACCAGTTTGGAGACATGGTGAGATCTCTCGTACACGTTCTCAAGCAGTTCAGAAACAACGTTCCCTTCTAGAAGATTGAACACCATATAGATTTCTCACATCTACCAAACATAATACTGTATCTATAGAAATCTCAGTCCATGTATAACTCTAAATGTAGGTATTGTATATAAACTGAGTTACAGTTTCTCATTAGGTTGAATGTATAACTCTAAATGTAGGTATTGTATATAAACTGAGTTACAGTTTCTCATTAGGTTGAATGTATAACTCTAAATGTAGGTATTGTATATAAACTGAGTTACAGTTTCTCATTAGGTTGAATGTATAACTCTAAATGTAGGTATTGTATATAAACTGAGTTACAGTTTCTCATTAGGTTGAATGTATAACTCTAAATGTAGGTATTGTATATAAACTGAGTTACAGTTTCTCATTAGGTTGAATGTATAACTCTAAATGTAGGTATTGTATATAAACTGAGTTACAGTTTCTCATTAGGTTGAGTGTATAACTCTAAATGTAGGTATTGTATATAAACTGAGTTACAGTTTCTCATTAGGTTGAGTGTAACTCTAAATGTAGGTATTGTATATAAACTGAGTTACAGTTTCTCATTAGGTTGAGTGTATAACTCTAAATGTAGGTATTGTATATGAACTGAGTTACAGTTTCTCATTAGGTTGAGTGTATAACTCTAAATGTAGGTATTGTAAATGGTGTAATCATGTGTTTTTAAATGCTCTTCTTCTCCAACAGGACAACCAGGAGTATCAGGCCATGTTCAAGGGTTGCCTGAGATCCTCCAATAGGACCAAGACCCGCGGTGCTACTACACTCCTCCGACAGACAGGGGGCGCTGATCTGCCTTATAATGTAGACTGGAGGAAAATGGGCTTCGTAACTGAGGTTAAAAACCAGTACATGTGTAGCTCCTGCTGGGCTTTCAGTGCGGTGAGTTCAGTGGGAGCTTCAGACTTGTAGATATACATGTGATGTAAGCAGGACCAATAGAAGTTCTCCAGACCTGCTTGGAATGAAGTCTCTGAATATTAACCTACATCGAAG
This sequence comes from Megaleporinus macrocephalus, assembly GCA_021613375.1. NCBI lineage: Eukaryota > Metazoa > Chordata > Actinopteri > Characiformes > Anostomidae > Megaleporinus > Megaleporinus macrocephalus. Next base: position 1,020,055 of record CM038712.1, read on the forward strand.
AACATATTTGCTGTTGAGCTATTTTGGAGATGATGATGTCCTCGATGTCCTCTCTCTCTCTCTCAGACGGGGGCGCTAGAGGGCCAGATGTTCCGGAAGACCAGGGAGCTGGTGTCTTTGAGTGAGCAGCAGCTGGTGGACTGCTCTTGGTTCTTTGAGAACCGTGGCTGTGCGGGCGGCTGGGGGAGAACGCCTTCGAGTACGTCATGCACAGCGGAGGCCTGCAGTCCGAGAGCTCGTACCCGTACGTGGCTGAGGTGAGTCCAGGCTAGCGGTCAGTTTGAGGTCTGAGATTGGAGAGTTGGGGCCGGACAGGCCGGGTTTACTCCTTTACACCTGGTTTCCGATCCTGTTTCTTCTCCAGGAGGGGGTTTGCAAGTTCAGTCCAATGAACACTAGCGCCACCTGCAGTGACTACGAAGAGTTGCCCAGTGGAGACGAGCGCGTCCTGCAGGAAGCCGTGGCCGTCGTCGGACCTGTTTCAGCAGCCGTCGATATAACTCGTCACACCTTCCAGTTCTATAAGTCAGGTGACCAACAGAGATTATTCAGAATGTCCAAACAAAATGTTCTACATCTCCAAACTCACTCTCCTCTGGGAAACATCTTCAGTACGGTCGCTGATCAAAGAAAAACATGCATCTCCACTTTCATCAATTTTCATTTTTCTATATCATTTGAACACAACAGCTGTCGTTGACATTGTGGACAAATTTCATGATGAATGGACCAATAGAAATGCTCCAAAATTGGCTAGAAAATAATTCTGGTTCCACTGACTTCCATTAAAAGTAAAGAGAGTTTTGGAGATCCTTGTTTTCCTTTAGACAGCAATGACGCAGTCATGCCCTGTAAAAGATCTTAAGGGCTTCAGATGCCTTGGTTTGAGGAGAATAATGATAAATTGTATATATACTGAGATAAAGTTTTTCATTAGGTTGAATGTATAACTCTAATTGTAGGTATTGTATATAAACTGAGTTACAGTTTCTCATTAGGTTGAGTGTATAACTCTAAATGTAGGTATTGTATATAAACTGAGTTACAGTTTTTAATTAGGTTGAATGTATAACTCTAAATGTAGGTATTGTATATAAACTGAGTTACAGTTTCTCATTAGGTTGAATGTATAACTCTAAATGTAGGTATTGTATATAAACTGAGTTACAGTTTTTAATTAGGTTGAATGTATAACTCTAATTGTAGGTATTGTATATAAACTGAGTAACGTTTCTCATTAGGTTGAGTGTATAACTCTAAATGTAGGTATTGTATATAAACTGAGTTACAGTTTCTCATTAGGTTGAGTGTATAACTCTAAATGTAGGTATTGTATATAAACTGAGTTACAGTTTTTAATTAGGTTGAATGTACAACTCTAAATGTAGGTATTGTATATAAACTGAGTTACAGTTTCTCATTAGATTGAATGTATAACTCTAAATGTAGGTATTGTATATAAACTGAGTTACAGTTTCTCATTAGGTTGAATGTATAACACTAAATGTAGGTATTGTATATAAACTGAGTTACAGTTTCTCATTAGGTTGAGTGTATAACTCTAAATGTAGGTATTGTATAAAACTGAGTTACAGTTTTTTAATTAGGTTGAATGTATAACTCTAAATGTAGGTATTGTATATAAACTGAGTTACAGTTTCTCATTAGGTTGAATGTATAACTCTAAATGTAGGTATTGTATTATAAACTGAGTTACAGTTTCTAATTAGATTGAATGTATAACTCTAAATGTAGGTATTGTATATAAACTGAGTTACAGTTTCTCATTAGGTTGAAGGTATAACTCTAATATGTGGTATTCCCAAGTATACTTTATGTAGTTAGTATAATGATGTTATTGTTTTGGTAGTACTATTGTATATGTACTATTTTAGAACTTCTCTGGACTGAAGTGGTCACTTTTATTTTTAAGTAATATACTTTTAAGTATACTTTTGTACTGCAACTACACTAAAAGTAAGTTTATGTGTTTACTGTTAGTTTACTAGATTATTTATTCATTATAAAAAAAGATTTTCACACAGACATACACACTCTCACAATTCACACGACTGCACGTCTGTTGAGTGTAGCAGGAAACCCACACAGTCGCTGAGAGACCATACAATCTTTACACAATCTCTGTGGTCACGGTGGCTGGGAGTCTTCTTGCTATGAAGCGGCAGCTCCACCCACTGCGCCTCCAAGCTGCCCTTCAGTTACAACGTATATACTTCTGTCCCACTTTTAGTTTATTGAACAAACACTTTTAAACATACTCTCAGTAAACGTCTAGTTTAGATGATTTTAAACTGAAAGTATACGTGTAAGTTTTCTTTAAGTACGTATATAATTAATTTTTACACTTGCATATGACTGGGTTTGGCTTTTTTTCTATTTACAATATTACTTTAACAATAGTTACTTACTTACCAGTGGACACACATACAAATGAACATTCTCAGATTAAGAATCATATATATATAAATATATACATAAATATTTATAAATCAAATACAGCAGACTAACATCTCCTGTAGCTACGAATAACAAGCTCCTACTTTCATTAATGCTAGTGTGGTAGAGACGTCAGCTGCTCTATGGTTGAAGGAATGTTGATGAGTGTTTAGATGTAAACTGGCTGATTACTGGTTTGAAACTGAGCCAGTTATTCTGAGGAGGTGAAAGGCTCGTAGAATAGAAGATAAACAACGTGGTGGGGCGTGGCGGGGCGTGGCGGGGCGTGGTGGGCATGGTGTGGCGTGCTGGGGCGTGGCGGGGCGTGGCGGGGTAGATTCATAGATCTCCACCAATGTCAAGAGTAAATCTACGTCCATGGTCCGTAGACAGTGATGTAGGATGTAAGATGTTTAGCAGGTCAGTTTTTGGTCTTAGGACTTTCTAAAAACGAGGACTGCTGCATTTGGGGACCACCAACAACGGGGGACCGTCCCTGGATGTGTGGTGACCCTGCATTAGAAGAAACATGGACATAAATAAGAAACAGTGTCTCAAAGTTAAAGAAGCTGGAAATCAGAAAACACTTGTAGCCCATATACAAAGACAAGGTACAGTTCAAGACTCACGACTAAACCAGACCCAGGTGACGACGATGAGGAGGTGGAGGTACATAGAACATCTGGAACTGTTAGCTATGAGGTCACGCTGGTGATGTGTTGATGGGACGTGTGGTGTCTTCTTGCCATTGAGTCACCAAATTACTATCTAACTGATTGATGTTCATCTCTACTGACGGTGGATGTGCTGACCGGTCGTAGGTGTCTATGATGATCCGTACTGCAGCTCAGAACCCAATCACGCTGTCCTGGTCGTGGGTTATGGCACTGACGTCTACGGAGAGGACTACTGGCTTGTCAAGAACAGGTAAACGAACAATGTAGCAATGTTTCAGACTTCAAACAGTGTAATTATCCCAGAATTCCACAGTAAACGTGGTGTGTTCTGCAGCTGGGGAGCCGGATGGGGTGAAAAGGGCTACATAAGGATGTCCAGGAACAAGAACAACCAGTGTGGGATCTCTACGTTGACCAGCTACCCTCTGGTTTAAAGGTGTCCATCCATGAAGATCTACACTGAGGAGTTGAACTGACCTGTCTGATGGTCCACAGTGGTTGTTGGTCATATCTGGAGTTACTTCATCACAACTGGTTCTAACAGGAATGTTTAGAGGAACCCGTGAGGAACTTCAGGTTAGATGAACGTTCACTTACTAGGGTGGGAACAAACAGGTGGGAGATCTGATGTTCTACTTAGAAGGTATGTGACTTTGGTGGACCAGAAGCTGGATTTACACACCCATTTACACTATTTACACTCTTTGATCTGGTCCTAAAACGAAGTACTGTTTTCCTTTTTTTAGTGAGTTCATAAATAATTTGCTGAGCTCTGATTGGCTGTCCTAGTTACTCAGAGCTGCTAACAGCAACGTTAGCTTGTTCTGGTGAAGCTCTGGACTCCTCCTGTCTAATACACACACACACTCAGTACACACTCAGTACACACTCAGTACACACACTCAGTACACACTCAGTACACACACTCAGTACACACTCAGTACACACTCAGTACACACACTCAGTACACACACTCAGTACACACTCAGTACACACTCAGTACACACACTCAGTACACACTCAGTATACACTCAGTACACACACTCAGTAAACACTCAGTACACACTCAGTACACACTCAGTACACACTCAGTACACACACTCAGCTCACACACTCAATACACACTCAGTACACACACTCAGTACACACACTCAGTACACACTCAGTACACACACTCAGTACACACACTCACACACTCAGTACACACACTCAGTACACACTCAGTACACACACTCAGTATACACACTCAGTACACAAACTCAGTACACACTCAGAACACAAACTCAGTACACACTCAGAACACACACTCAGTACACACTCAGTACACACTCAGTACACACACTCAGTACACACACTCAGTACACACACTTAGCACACAATCAGTACACACACTCCATACACACACTAAGTACACACTCAGTATACACACTCAGTACACACTCTCAGTACACACTCTCAGTACACACACTCAGTACACACACTCAGTACACACTCAGTACACACTTAGTACACACACTCAGTATACACACTCAGTACACACTCAGTACACACACTCAGTAAACACACTCAGAACACACACTCAGTATACACACTCAGTACACACTCATTACACACTCAGTACACACACTCAGTACACACTCAGTACACAAACTCAGCACACACACTCAGCACACACACTCAGTTCACACACTCAGTACACACACTCAGTACACACTCAGTACAAACTCAGTACACACACTTAGCACAGACACTTAGCACACACACTCAGTTCACACACTCAGTACACACACTCAGTACACACTCAGTACACACACTCAGTACACACTAAATACACACACTCAGTACACACACTCAGTATACACACTCAGTACACACTCAGTACACACACTCAGTATACACACTCAGTACACACACTCAGTACACACTCAGTACACACTCAGTAAACACTCAGTAAACACACTCAGTTCACACACTCAGTACACACACTCAGTACACACAGTCAGTACACACTCAGTACACACACTCAGTACACACTAAATACACACACTCAGTATACACACTCAGTACACACACTCAGTACACACTCAGTATACACACTCAGTACACACTCAGTACACACACTCAGTATACACACTCAGTACACACACTCAGTACACACTCAGTACACACTCAGTAAACACTCAGTAAACACACTCAGTACACACACTCAGTACACACACTCAGTACACACTCAGTACACAGTCAGTACACAGTACACACACTCAGTAAACACACTCAGTACACACTCAGTACACACACTCAGTACACACTCAGAACACACACTCAGTACACACACAGAACACACACTCAGCAGAACACACACTCAACACACATACTGCAGGACACACTCAGCACACACACTGCAGAACACACACACTCAGTACACACTCAGAACACACACTCAGCAGAACACACACTCAGCACACACACTGCAGAACACACACACACAGTACACACACAATCAGCACACACACTCAGCACACACACTCAGCACACACACTGCAGAACACACACTCAGCAGCACACACACTGCAGAACACACACTCAGCAGAACACACACTGCAGCACACACAATCAGCACACACACTGCAGAACACACACTCAGCAGAACACACACTCAGCACACACACTGCAGAACACACACTGCAGAACACACACTCAGCATACACAATGCAGAACACACACACTCAGTACACCCACTCAGCACACACACTCCAGAACACACACTCAGCACACACACTCAGCACACACACTCAGCACACACACTCCAGAACACACACTCAGCACACACACTCAGCACACACACTCAGCACACATCTAAGACTGTATAATAAGAACAGCTAATAAATAATATTAATATTAATAATAACTGTGGTCTGTTTTTATTTCAAAACAATATCATCACTGAAATTAACAATATTAACATGTTTATGAGAGGAACTTGAGTGTGTGTGTGTTTGTGTGTGTGTGTGTGTGTGTGTGTGTGTGTGTGTGTGTGTGTGTGTGTGTTTGTCTGTGTGTGTGTTTGTGTGTGTATATATAGGTGTGTGTATATGTGTGTATGTGTATGTATGTATATGTGTTTGTGTATGTGTGTTTATGAGTGTGTGTGTGTATGTGTGTGTGTTTGTGTGTGTATATATAGGTGTGTGTATATGTATGTATGTGTATGTATGTATATGTGTTTGTGTATGTGTGTGTATGAGTGTGTGTTTGTGTGTGTATATATAGGTATGTGTGTATGTATGTATGTACGTGTTTGTGTATGTGTGTGTGTATGAGTGTGTGTTTATGTGTATATGTCTGTGTATGTGTGTGTGTGTGTGTGTGTGTGTGTTTGTGTGTATATATGGGTGTGTGTATATGTATGTATATGTGTTTGTGTATGTGTGTGTATGGGTGTGTGTTTATGTGTATATGTCTGTGTATGTGTGTGTGTGTGTGTGTGTGTTTGTGTGTGTATATATGGGAGTGTGTATATGTATGTATGTGTATGTATGTATATGTGTTTGTGTATGTGTGTGTATGGGTGTGTGTATATTTGTGTGTGTGTGTTTGTGTGTTTATTTATAGGTGTGTGTGTATGTATGTTTATATATGTGTGTGTGTATGGGTGGGTGTTTCCCTGCCCCCTAGTGTGTGTAGCCTGTAGACTCTCAGCAGAACGTTCAGCAACATACCTGAACACTGTATTACAATAATAAAGCCTGTAGACTCTCAACAGAACGTTCAGTAACATACCTGAACACTATATTACACTTATAAAGCCTGTAGACCTTCAGCAGGACGTTCAGTAACATACCTGAACACTGTATTACACTAATAAAGCCTGTAGACCTTCAGCAGAACGTTCAGTAACATACCTGAACACTGTATTACACTAATAAAGCCTGTAGACTCTCAGCAGAACGTTCAGTAACATACCTGAACACTGTATTACACTAATAAAGCCTGTAGACCCTCAACAGAACGTTCAGCAACATACCTGAACACTGTATTACACTATTAAAGAATGAAGAATTGTAGCATATTTAAATTTTTTTTTTATTATTTTTATATTTGTGGTTTTGGGGAGAGATTGTTGAAGGTTGGGGTGATTGTTGAAGGTTGGGTTGACTTGTAGAAGGTTGGGGTGATTGTAGAAGGTTGGGCTGATTTGCAGAAGGTTGGGGTCTTTGTAGATGTTTGGGTTGATTTGTAGAAGGTTGGGGTGATTGTAGAAGGTTGGGGTGATTGTAGAAGATTTGGGTGATTTGTAGAAGGTTGGGTTGATAGTAAAAGGGTGGGTTGATTTGTAGAAGCTTGGTTTGATTGTAGAAGGTTGGGGTGATTGTAGAAGGTTGGGGTGATTGTAGAAGATTGGGTTGATTGTAGAAGGTTGGGTTGATAGTAAAAGGGTGGGTTGATTTGTAGAAGCTTGGTTTGATTGTAGAAGGTTGGGTTGATTTGTAGAATGTTGGGTTGATTGTAAAATGTTGGCTTGGTATGTAGAAGGTTGGGTTGACTGTAGAAGGTTGGGTTGATTGTAGAAGGTTGGGTTGATTGTAAAAGGTTGGGTTGATTTGTAGAAGGTTAAGTTGATTGTAGAAGGCTGGGTAGATTTGTAGATGGTTGGGTTGATTGTAGAAGGTTGGGGTGTTTGTAGAAGTTTGGGTTGATTTGTAGAAGGTTGGGTTGATTGTAGAAGGCTGGATAGATTTGTAGATGGTTGGGTTGATTGTAGAAGGTTGACATGATTGTAGAAGTTTGGGTTGATTTGTAGAAGGTTGAGTTGATTGTAGAAGGCTGGGTAGATTTGTAGATGGTTGGGTTGATTGTAGAAGGTTGGCATGATTGTAGAAGTTTGGTTTGATTTGTAGAAGGTTGGGTTGATTGTAGAAGGCTGGGTAGATTTGTAGATGGTTGGGTTGATTGTAGAAGGTTGGCATGATTGTAGAAGTTTGGTTTGATTTGTAGAAGGTTGGGTTGATTGTAGAAGGCTGGGTAGATTTGTAGATGGTTGGGTTGATTGTAGAAGGTTGGCATGATTGTAGAAGTTTGGGTTGATTTGTAGAAGGTTGGGTTGATTGTAGAAGGTTGGCATGATTGTAGAAGTTTGGGTTGATTTGTAGAAGGTTGGGTTGATTGTAGAAGGCTGGGTAGATTTGTTGAAGGTTGGGTTGATTGTAGAAGGTTGGCATGATTGCAGAAGTTTTGGTTGATTTGTAAAAGGTTGGGTTGATTGTAGAAGGTTGGTTTGATTTGTAGAAAATTGCGTTGATTGTAGAAGTTTGGGGTGATTGTAGAAGGTTGGGGGTTCATTTGTAGAAGGTTGGGTTGATTTGTAGAAGGTTGGTTTGATTTGTAGAAGATTGCGTTGATTGTAGACGTTTGGGGTGATTGTAGAAGGTTGGGGTGATCTTGACGAGGTAGGGCTAATTGTAGAAGTTTGAGTTGATTTTAAGAAGGTTTGGTTGATTATAGAATGTTGGCATGATTGTAGAGGTTTGGGTTGATTTGCAGAAGATTGGTTTGATTTGTAGAAGTTTTGGGCGAATGTAGAAGGTTGGGGTTTGATTTGTAAAAGGTTGGGTTGATTGTAGAAGGTTGGCATGATCTTGAGGAGGTAGGGCTGATTGTAGAAGTTTGAGTTGATTTGTAGAAGGTTGGGTTGATTGTGGAAGGTCGGGTGATTGTAGAAGGTAGGGGTTATGGTAGAAGGTTGGGGTGATTATAGAAGGTAGGGGTTATTGTAGAAGGTAAGGGTGATTGTAGAAGGTTAGGATGATAGAAGGTTGGGGTGATTGCTGAGGGTTGGGGTGATCTTGATGAGGTATGGGTGATTGTAGGAGGTTTAGGTAATTGTAGGTTTGGGTAATTGTAGGACGTTGGTGGACTGGTGGATGTGACGATGTTCTGGTCTTTACCTGTCGTCGTGCTGCCACCACTCAGGTCTCTTTTGCCTTCGTCCTCCTCCACGTCTCCGTCTTCTACCAGAACCCTCTCCCTCTCCTCGTGGAGGAGCACACTCGTCATGATGATGTTGACGGGCTCCTCTGGGATTCGGGATCTGGGTCTGGTGTGCGGGTCGGTGGGTATAGTGCCACCCGTGATCCTCCCCCATCTGGTATCTCGGCACTCGAGGACGAGTCCTCTGTCCCCGGGGCCGCTGTGTCCACTCAACTTCGGTGGACCGATGTCTGGGTCCACGTTGACATTGTCCATGTTGTTCGTGCTGAGTTTGTGGAGGAGAAGGTGGAGGCCTCACCCCAGGACAGCCGTGGCTCCTTCTGTCTCTGTGAGCTACAAATGCAGTTACACTCATGTTAGTATCAATGTGTGATTACTGTAGAAGAAGAACTTCTGGTCTCCTGAAGAACGTTCTAATGGACGCTTCTATGTAAAACTGATGTGTGGGCATGAACAACCTTTTAAAAGCTCCACTACCAGTGAACGTTTATCTCTAGAGCCGTGTATCCAACTCAAGATCTGAGGAAGTACCTTTATTTGTAAGAGTGTATGTTTATGTAAACACAATCTGAGATCTGTTTTCTTTACTCACCTCGAGGCGGCTGAGGAGGCTGAGGCTGATGTGGTGGCTGAGGCTGCTGAAGCTGTTGAGCCAGATGACGCGGATGAGGCCGCTGAAGCTGTTGAGCCCGATGACGCGGCTGGGGCTGCTGAGATGGCTGAGGCTGCTGAGGCAGTTGAGGCAGCTGAGCCACCTGAGGCAGCTGAGGCAGCTGAGGCACCTGAGGTGGCTCAATTTCAGGTGCCATCCTCCTGAAACCATCTCTGGTGGATTCCGCCTGAGCCCCAGCTTCCTCCACGTTCTCCGTCTGGTCTCGTGCTGCAACATGAAGAAACATCAACAGCTGTCCAGATCCATCACTGTGGTTGGACCTGACTCTGGTGTTTGTGTTGCTCACATACAAACTGGACTCAGAGTCACCTCGTAAAACGAGCCCGAGCAGAATCAGTATGAAGTTCAGATGAAGATTAATAACTAACTAATAAATCCTGATGAAACATTAGCAGTTCTTCAGACGTTCACACTTATTATGATGATCATCAAGCTACTAGGTTCTTCTACTCACCCAGACGTCCACAGTAATAGGTTCTGGCGGCGTCCATAAGGGTCGCCAGCACCTCCACAATGCCCTGGTAGTCAGGGGCCGTGGACATCAGGCACAGGAAGTCGTTAACTGATTGAATAGAAATAAATATTAGCAGATGTTCAGCTGAGTCTTCATCACAGAACCTAGTAAAGATGGTGATCCTGATATTGAAGACTTGAGGATCAGCTGATCTGATGTTACTACTTCTTAAGCTCTAAAGATGATCAGCTCTTTCTGCTCATATCAGTCTGAGACCACCAGCTGTTACTACATGGGCTCCCTCTTTAGTTCCTGGTGCTCATTAGCTTTACTCACTGAGATGCTGATCCCTCCCCGTGACCAGCTCCTCCAGGATAGCGTCCAAGGCCTGTGTGGTGATGTCGGCCCTGGAGATGTCGTTGCTCACTAGTTCATTTAGAAAGAATGAATGAACACAGGTTCATGTTATCATTAAACATGATTCCTACTTTTACCTGAATGTTCTTCTGATGACTCACCTGGAGGTTCACTGTTCACCTTGCGGAGGTAGATCAGGGCGTCGGCAGCTAGCTGGACCAGAAGCCCCGTCAGCATCTCATCCACTGGATTCACATTGATACACACTGTCAGTTCTCCAGCTGCATCGTTTTCACTCTTCATATATTTGCACTGAGCGTTTCCGCTACTTACCAAGGTGATCATACGTCTCGTCGAGGTGAGGGCAGAAGATGGTACGCAGGGTCTCCACCTCTGCATCCACCCCCACCTCAGGATCTAGCTCAGTTCCTGGTTCTGAAAGGATCAGCAGATATTCAGTCAGATTATGGTGGGTTCTGATCATCAAGTCACATCACCAAATGCTGCCTGACTGAGTTTGAGTGGTCATCATCAACTGAGATCTTCTATCTGCTGGAATGGACCAACGCCAGCCTAGTCTATTCTGCTGCCCTGGTGTCAGAGAAGGTTCTGGTTTCTGTTACTCACCCAGAGCTGTGCTGATGGGGCCTCGGACGCTGTTCAGGTGTTGAGTTAACAGCCGTCCTACATCAGCAAACTCAGGAACTGTCGCCATGATCATCAGCACCTTGGTAACTGATTTAATAGCAATAAACATCAGCAGATGTTCACCTGCTACATCATCATAGAAGCTGGTGAAGATGCTGATCCTGATATTGAAGCTCTGAGTATTAGCAGATCTGATATTTCTCCTTCAAGATCTACTAAGCCCAGCCAACATGTCCATGTGGACCCCACATGGGTCAAAGATGAACTTCCCATTGGGGAAACCTGGTTGGGGCCCACAAAGATTTGTCCATTGCCTTCATAGGGGCCCTTTGTGTGTTTGTTAATGTGGACCAGTAACTTGGGCTGAGCTGGACTGTAAGATGGGCCCATGTGAACGATCAACCATGTGAGCAGTTCCATAACTGGACCCTCAACAGTAGCCTAAGAGGGGCTCACAACTGTAACCCAAATGGGGTAAAAAGTTATAACCCAGCGGGGCCCCATGTATCTCCAATCATAAAGCCCCTACAAGCCCACGTGAAAGCCATACAGGCCAGATAAGAACCATACGGGCCCCACATGGACGTGCTGGCTGTGAAGTGTTCAGTATCATCTTTAATATTTAGTGTTTATGAGCTTTACTCACTCAGGTGCTGGTCAGGTGAGGACGCTAGTCTCTGCAGCAGGACGTAGACGACCTGGCAGGCGGCCTCGATGACGGCGTTGGTGTTGTTCGCTGATGTTTGTAGAAGATATTCAGTGAGAGTGAGATGTTGAGAGATATTAAGATATTAATGTTTCTGATTTTGTCTGAATGTAGTTTTTGTAGTGAGTCCTTCTTTTACTCACCCGGAGGGAACTCGAGGTCCTGCAGGTCAGATACCTTCATGTTCTCCTGCAGGTATCTGAACGCCTCTGCTGCAGAGACCACCCTCACCACAGTCATCACCTTCTCGTCGTCTTTCACATTAATAAACACGGTCAGTCGTCCAGCTGTGTTATTTTCATACTTGATATATTTCCACAGGTCATTTCCGTTACTTACCGAAGGACTGGACTGTGGGATCCACGGGGGAGGACACCAGGGTCTCAGGAGTTTCTACCCCGGTGTCCTCAACCTCCTCCAGGACCGGAGCTCCTGAGTCAGATTCTAAGAAGATCAGCAGATGTTCAGTAACGTTATGGTCAGTTCTGATGGTCCTTGTCAAGTCAGAAATGATGACATCACCAAATCTTAACTAGTGCCTGATGGAGTTCAGGTGGTCTTCATTAACTTGTTCATTTATTACATCAGCAGGACTGGACTGCGTGCTGGAGTGGACCACCAGCAGCCGCTTTGTTCTGGTAATGTTCTCCAATGCTGTACAATTCAGAGTTAGCATGATGCTAATAGTTTGTTCTGCTCACCCAGGGATGTGCTGCTGGTAGGAGTTTCCTCCAGCAGCATTTCTCTCCTGGTCTCCTCCTCAGTCTGCTCACAGGTCTGGGTTTCTGCTTGAAGATGCTGGTCCAGCTCCACTCCTCCAGCAACGTCCCTCTGCAGGATCTCCAGGAGCTCACTGGTGTCAGGAGCTCTCTGTTCTCCTGCTTTAATATTCATATCAGAATGAAGAAGATCAGCATTTGTTCTGTTTATGTAGAGATAGAATGATGTTCATCATGATAACAGGTTCTCCTACTCACCCAGAGGGGTGCTAGAGGGTGGTCCAGCATCTTCAGACTCCAGCAGCTCCGGAGCCGTCTCAGTATTGACGCCTGTTTAATTTAGAATTGAATCATTTAGACAGATTAGAATTTATAATCAGTTCAATTCCTGTTTTTATTAAATATTAAATAATATTAATAAATAAAATACATACACCACAACTAACACAGAGTAACCTTAACACTAACCCTACACTTAACACTACCTAACACTAACCCTACACTCAACACTACCTAACACTAACCCTACACTCAACACTACCTAATATTAACATTAACCCTACACTCAACACTACCTAACACTAACACGAACCCTACACTTAACACTACCTAACACTAACCCTACACTCAAAACTACCTAACACTAACCCTACACTCAACACTACCTAACACTAACCCTACACTCAACACTACCTAACATTAACACGAACCCTACACTTAACACTACCTAACACTAACCCTACACTCAAAACTACCTAACACTAACCCTACACTCAACACTACCTAACATTAACACGAACCCTACACTTAACACTACCTAACACTAACCCTACACTCAACACTACCTAACACTAACCCTACACTCAACACTACCTAACATTAACATTAACCCTACACTCAACACTACCTAACACTAACCCTATACTCAACACTACCTAACATTAACATTAACCCTACACTCAACACTAGCTAACACTAACATTAACCCTACACTCAACACTAGCTAACACTAACCCTACACTCAACACTACCTAACATTAACATTAACCCTACACTCAACACTAGCTAACACTAACCCTACACTCAACACTAGCTAACACTAACCCTACACTCAACACTACCTAACATTAACATTAACCCTACACTCAACACTAGCTAACACTAACCCTACACTCAACACTACCTGACATTAACATTAACCCTACACTCAACACTAGCTAACACTAACATTAACCCTACACTAAAGGAGAGTGTCTCCAGCGCTGTACTCTGATTTATTCAGTATGTACTGAGAATCACTGACTTGTTCAGTAACTACTGTTAATTATAGGGACGTCGACTCATCTACTCACTCAGAAGCTGCTCAGTGTCTGTGTTGATGTCCACCGGCTCTGGCTCGGCTTCCTCCATCAGTACAGTCACCTCCTCCTCTAGTGGAGTCTCCCTCTCCTCCTCTTTCCTCCAGAGACTCCACTTTCTCTCCCTCCTCCTCCTCTTTCCTCTCTCTTTCTCCTCAATCTGTGCTCCTCCTTTCTGTCTGTACTCCTCCTCTCTCTCGCTCTCTCTATCTCCTCCTCCACAACACCAGAACTTCACCCCGCTCATTTCTGCTTCTCTCTCCTCCGACGCTTCAGCACAGACTGATCTGACGCTGAGACGCGCCGCACTCCGTACATCTTCTCCTCTATGACATCACACGGCCTCTGTAGTGACATCACAGCGGAATGTTGGAGACTCTGTGGAGGTCTGTGTTGGTAAAGGAATGTGAGGCTACAGTTAATGGTCTTCATGTAGTGAAGGGTAGTGACGCTGCTGTGTTTACTCCTCACTTCTCAGATTTGAGCAGTTCATGTGAATCAGACTGACAATCAGACTCACTGTAGCTTCATTTCATCTCCTCCCACAACACCATCCATAGAGACTCTCTGAGGAACATTAAAGGAGCCATAGAACTCCTTCATCCAGCAGTTTCAGTTCAGTGTGTTCAGGATCAGTATCCATCCACCTACACCAACCTGACACTTTATTAGGTACACCTCCTTATATCTCCACTCACTGTTCTTTAATGTTTAGGACCCCCACAGGACCACCACAGAGCAGCTATTATTAGGGTGGTGGGTACACAGTTTGTGTTCCTCTAGTCCTTCATCAGTGGACACAGGACTCACAGGACACTGCTGTCTGGATAGTTTTAGTTGGTGGACCATTCTCAGTCTCAGTGACACTGATCCACTCACACCAGCACAACACACACTAACACACCACCACCACGTTAGTGTCACTGCAGTGCTGAGAATGATTCACCCCCCAATCGTACAATGGAGTCACATTATTATGACCAGTTAATGTCCAGACAGACCACTGTGTGCAGCACGGACAGCAGCTAGACGGACTGGGAGACTCAGTAAGGTCCTGGTAGGAGGTCACAGGTATCTGGAGGTATCATGCTGACTGTAGTGCATCCCACATCTGCTGGAGGGAGCGTGGAGGAGGATCCATAGAGCCAACACCTCCATCCAGGTGGTCCCACAGATGCTCACTTGGGTTCAAGTCTGGGGAATTAGGGGTCCAGTGAAGCAGTTGGAGGTCTTGGTCAGCTCTTCCAACCAGTGTGGGACATTTCTAGTCGTAGGACGTGTCTCATCGTCTTGCTGGAAGATCTCATCCGCCCAGAGAAGACCACCAGCATGTATGATGTACGTGATCTGCAAGGATGTATTCAGACCCAAATCAGTTCAGAGGGTCTTCTACATGGGTCCAGAGAATTCCAGGAAAACATTCTCCAGACCAGAACACTGACACCTTCACACTGCTGCTTTTAAAAGTCATATTAATGTGACTTAACAGTGTAAGACCTTCTTTGTGGTGGTCCTCTGGGGGTCCTGATAATTAAATAAGCATAAGAAAGTACACAGAGAAACAGATGAGCTACAGTCTGTAAGTGTAACAGGTTGGACCGCCTGCCCAGACTCCTGAAAACTCAGCCCACGCTGGACCACATGGTCAACCAAAGTGGTCAGTTCTCATCCATGATGGTTGCTGGAGCTCTTCCTCCTCCTGTCGTAGCATATTTAATATTTGTATTATTTTTTATATTTGCTGACCTAGGTGTGGGTGTGGTGAGAGAGGGTTATAGTGATTTGGAGGAGGTTGGGATGATTTGTGTGTATGTGTGTTCACTAGTGTGTCTGTGTGTGTGTGTGTGTAGGCCCGGAGTGGCTAACCACACAGGTTTGTCGATGGTGGAGTGGGGGGATCCCAGTGTCTCAGGGTGGTCTCATGTCTATGTTTTCTGGTTCTCTCCTTTTAGTTTAGGCTGTTATAGTTAGAGTCACCAGCCTCACTCGAATATTCTAATGTTTACTTTCATATTCTCGACAGTCACACTCCTGAGCTGAACTTATATCCTGTTCCTGAGATAATCTCAGGATCACGCCCAGGTTTAGGATTAGGATTGGGTTGTGGTTAAGGTAAGAGTCTGGATTAGGCCCAGGGTTAGGATTAGGATTGGGTTGTGGTTAGGGTAAGAGTCTGGATTAGGCCCAGGTTTAGGATTAGGATTGGGTTGTGGTTAGGGTAAGAGTCTGGATTAGGCCCAGGTTTAGGATTAGGATTGGGTTGTGGTTCAGGTCGGGGTCTGGATTAGGCCCAGGGTTAGTATTAGGATTGGGTTGTGGTTAGGGTAAGAGTCTGGATTAGGCCCAGGGTTAGGATTAGGATTGGGTTGTGGTTAGAGTTAGGGTCTGGATTAGGCCCAGGGTTAGTATTACGTTAGGGTTGTGGTTAAGGTTAGGGTCTGGATTAAGGCCAGGGTTAGTATGATGATTGGGTTGTGGTAAGGGTAAGATTCTGGATTAGGCCCAGGGTTAGTATTATGTTTGGGTTTTGGTTAAGGTAAGTGTCTGAATTAGGCCCAGGATTGGTATTATGTTTGGGTTGTGGTTAAGGTTAGGGTCTGGATTAGGCCCAGGGTTGGTATTAGGTTTGGGTTGTGGTAAGGGTAAGATTCTGGATTAGGCCCAGGATTGGTATTATGTTTGGGTTGTGGTTAAGGTTAGGGTCTGGATTAGGCCCAGGGTTGGTATTATGTTTGGGTTGTGGTTAAGGTTAGGGTCTGGATCACGCTCAGGGTTAGGATTAGGATTGAGTTGTGGTTAAGGTTAGGGTCTGGATCACGCTCAGGGTTAGGATTAGGATTGGGTTGTGGTTAAGGTCAGGGTCTGGATTAGGCCCAGGGTTAGTATTAGGATTGGGTTGTGGTTAAAGTCAGGGTCTGGAATGGGTGTTGATGATAAGAGTTTAATAATCTTCTATAAAAGACTCTCAGAATAAAGTGTTACTGAAACTTCTCTTTCTTTCACTTTGACTTTCTCCACCTTCATGGTGGTCTCACTGCGGTGGTCTTCTTCTCTGTACTGTGGGTTGTTATGTATTATTGTGTTCTGAAAGTGAAACTGAGTGTGAGGTTTGTCCTGTGTTGGTAAATGATGTGAATGTGTTCTCGGTGTCTGGAAGGAGGCGTCTGTGGTGAGCTGGCTGTGCCTGCAGGCATTTGCAGAGCTTCGAGATGCAGCTGAGGGGCACAAAGGCAGGAAACGAGTTCATGTGACTTATAAGTACACCTCAGTACCAGCTGAGTGTTTCAGACTGCAGGAGATCACACGCAGGTAAGAGCTCAAACACAGACGGGTACTATAATAATAAACAACTAAACAAAACAGAAACAGAGCTAGCACCTGTTAACAGATCTGAAAGCAGTTGCCTAGCAGAAACCAACCGAATGGACAATCTTAGTACAGCTAAGTCTAATCTGTTCAGAGAGTATTTGTAAAAATTAATAAATAATAAAAGGTATAATAATAAAAATAATTCTGTAATCACATCACACTTACTGATAGAATAAGAACTACATTATTAATGTTAGTTTTAATAATCAGAGCAGAAGCTTCCTCTGTAGATTATTTCTGTGTGTAATCTGTTGTGTTTTCATGTTTGTGGGAGTAAAAGTTAATAAATTTACAGTAAATTAATAAATTAATATTCAGGCCTTTTACACTTTCTACTGTTTCACAGCAGGACAGACCCGCCAGCAGCTCTGCTTTAACATCCGTCCATCACTGTCCAAGGTATCACCTTATAATAAGATTACTCTCATACACGCCTTACCAGTGGCTTTATTTACCAGTGGCTTTATTTACCAGTGGCTTTATTTACCAGTGGCTTTATGCATGTTTATTACTCAGCACATTACACTTACCTTGAACCCCACACTTACCTCACACTTCACACGCACCTCCAACACCACACTTACCTCCATCCACACACTTACCTCGGACTTCACACGCACCCCCAACACTACACTTACCTCGGACTTCACACGCACCTCCAACACCACACTTATCTCGGACTTCACACGCACCTCCAACACTACACTTACCTCGGACTTCACACGCACCTCCAACCCCACACTTACCTCACACTTCACACGCACCTCCAACCCCACACTTACCTCCATCCCCACACTTACCTCGGACTTCACACGCACCCCCAACACTACACTTACCTCGGACTTCACAAATACACCTAACACTACACTTACCTCACACTTCACACTTACCTCCATCCCCACACTTACCTCCATCCCCACACTTACCTCGGACTTCACAAATACCCCTAACACTACACTTACCTCACACTTCACACTTACCTCCATCCCCACACTTACCTCCATCCCCACACTTACCTCGGACTTCACAAACACCCCTAACAAACACCCCAACACTACACTTACCTCAGGCTTCACACGCACCTCCAACCCCACACTTACCTCGGACTTCACACGCACCTCCAACCCCACACTTACCTCGGACTTCACACGCACCTCCAACCCCACACTTACCTCCATCCCCACACTTACCTCGGACTTCACACGCACCCCCAACACTACACTTACCTCGGACTTCACAAATACCCCTAACACTACACTTACCTCACACTTCACACTTACCTCCATCCCCACACTTACCTCCATCCCCACACTTACCTCGGACTTCACAAACACCCCTAACAAACACCCCAACACTACACTTACCTCAGACTTCACACGCACCTCCAACCCCACACTTACCTCGGACTTCACACGCACCTCCAACCCCACACTTACCTCGGACTTCACACGCACCTCCAACCCCACACTTACCTCGGACTTCACACGCACCTCCAACCCCACACTTACCTCGGACTTCACACGCACCTCCAACCCCACACTTACCTCGGATTTCACACGCACCTCCAACCCCACACTTACCTCGGACTTCACACGCACCCCTAACCCCACACTTACCTCGGACTTCACACGCACCTCCAACCCCACACTTACCTGGGACTTCACACGCACCTCCAACCCCACACTTACCTCCAACCCCACACTTACCTCGGACTTCACACGCACCCCCAACACTACACTTACCTCGGACTTCACACGCACCCCCAACACTACACTTACCTCGGACTTCACACGCACCCCCAACACTACACTTACCTCGGACTTCACACGCACCTCCAACCCCACACTTACCTCGGACTTCACACGCACCTCCAACCCCACCCTTACCTCGGACTTCACACGCACCTCCAACCCAACACTTACCTCGGACTTCACACGCACCTCCAACCCCACACTTACCTCGGACTTCACACGCACCTCCAACCCAACACTTACCTCTGACTTCACACGCAGCTCCAACCCCACACTTACCTCCAACCCCACACTTACCTCGGATTTCACACGCACCCCCAACACTACACTTACCTCGGACTTCACACGCACCCCCAAGACTACACTTACCTCAGACTTCACACGCACCTCCAACCCAACACTTACCTCGGACTTCACACGCACCCCCAACCCCACACTTACCTCGGACTTCACACGCACCTCCAACCCCACACTTACCTGGGACTTCACACGCACCTCCAACCCCACACTTACCTCGGACTTCACACGCACCCCCAACACTACACTTACCTCGGACTTCACACGCACACAAGACTTCACAAGTGTAGTGTTGGGGGTTACCTCGGACTTCACACGCACCCCCAACTCCACACTTACCTCGGACTTCACAAGCACCTCCAACCCCACCCTTACCTCGGACTTCACACGCACCTCCAACCCCAAACTTACCTCGGACTTCACACGCACCTCCAACCCCACACTTACCTCGGACTTCACACGCACCCCCAACTCCACACTTACCTCGGACTTCACAAGCACCTCCAACCCCACCCTTACCTCGGACTTCACACGCACCTCCAACCCCAAACTTACCTCGGACTTCACACGCACCTCCAACCCCACACTTACCTCGGACTTCACACGCACCCCCAACCCCACACTTACCTCGGACTTCACACGCACCTCCAACCCCAAACTTACCTTGGGCTTCACACGCACCTCCAACCCCACACTTACCTCCAACCCCACACTTACCTCGGACTTCACACGCACCTCCAACACTACACTTACCTGGGACTTCACACGCACCTCCAAACCCACACTTACCTCCAACCCCACACTTACCTCGGACTTCACACGCACCCCCAACACTACACTTACCTCGGACTTCACACGCACCCCTAACACTACACTTACCTCGGACTTCACACGCACCTCCAACCCCACACTTACCTCGGACTTCACACGCACCTCCAACCCCACACTTACCTCGGACTTCACACGCACCTCCAACCCCACACTTACCTCGGACTTCACACGCACCCCCAACACTACACTTACCTCGGACTTCACACGCACCCCCAACACTACACTTACCTCGGACTTCACACGCACCCCTAACACTACACTTACCTCGGACTTCACACGCACCTCCAACCCCACACTTACCTCGGACTTCACACGCACCTCCAACCCCACCCTTACCTCGGACTTCACACGCACCTCCAACCCCAAACTTACCTCGGACTTCACACGCACCTCCAACCCAACACTTACCTCGGACTTCACACGCACCCCCAACACTACACTTACCTCGGACTTCACACGCACCCCCAACACCACACTTACCTCGGACTTCACACGCACCTCCGACCCCACACTTACCTCGGACTTCACACGCACCCCCAACACTACACTTACCTCGGACTTTACACGGACTTCCGACCCCACACTTACCTCGGACTTCACACGCACCCCAACACTACACTTACCGGGGACTTCACACGCACCCCCAACACTACACTTACCTCGGACTTCACACGCACCT
>CM038712.1:1046018-1206018 GCA_021613375.1 Megaleporinus macrocephalus
GGTTTGTCTTCTGACTCCATTCCACTTTTACATTGTTTATGAAGGACATTATTAAAGATATATTAAACTATGTTAAACTATATATTAAACTATGCTGTCCTCTTCAATATGACTCATTAAGAATCTGTGGACATGGTCACGACTAGTATGAAGACACTTGAGACCGTGTTAGGGAATCATGAAACTCAATGTGAAATTCTGATAAGACAACTACGTTGCAGACCCAGGCAGATTTGCTGGGACCCAGGAGCGGGAACTGAACAGGAACATCAGCAAATAAACAATCTATAAGCAGAGTCAGGGTCGAGTCAGAGGCCAAAAACCAGGGCAGGAGAAGTCCAAAGTTAAAAAGTTGTAAGCCAGAATTTAAAACCCACCCAGTCGAATGAACAACAGGCTCAGGACTGCAGCATAAAACTAACAATACTTCACAAAGACTAGAGTAGGAGGGAGTATTTGGGGGAAAACTGACTTAGGCAGGGAATTGGAGCGTCGTCTGGGGCAACGGTGAGCATTTAGGAGAGATTGGGAGTTGTAAAAGACAGAGGCAGCCTCAGAAGCCGAATGTTGGGGCCTGCCACTCGGCTTGGAATCAGGACAGTCTGGTTAATATAGGTCAGCAATCAAACAGGGGTCCAGAATGTCTACAGCAGGCACCCAGCGGTGTTGTTTCCCCCTGCCATTCCTAACCCCTGGCTGGAGGAGGGGTTTGTCGACTGTGTCGTTTGATTGTGTTAGAAATGTCAAGAGTCAAGAGAGAGTTGCCCGGAGCTGACCGGAGAACGCCACTGAATGTTCCTAGAGATCCAGTTGGAAGCAGGCAAAGGAATGCTGGCTATGCTACCTGGATGTGACAAGAAGAGGGCGCTATTGCCAGCTGCCTCCAGATTTCTGAGCAGGCAGGTGGTCAAAAACCCTTGAGTGGCTGCATAAGACCTGCAGCAGGATTGGGTGGCAGCACTGCGGTGTCGGTTTGCACATTAAGGCACATATTAAACACTGCAGGTCTCTATGCCCGAATCCCAGGACGTCCATCTCTGCTGACCCAAAAACACAACAACTGTCCAGTCTGCTCAACGGCAAAGCCAGAAGTTTGGGATTCTGTTGGGTGGAGCAATAAAGCAGACCTGGAACTTTTGGCCTGTGGATCAGCGGGACGTCTGGAGGAGGAAGAATGAAGCCCATGCTGTAAAGAACCCCATGCCTACAGTGAAGCATGGCGGTGGCAGCTCTGGGGCTGCTTTGCTTCCTCTGGCACTGGGAACCTGTAGTGTGTGGACAGCAAGATGGACTCGAATACGTTTCAGGAAATTCGGGGAGAAAGCGTCTTCTGGAGGAAGCTGAAGCTTGGGCATCACTGGACCTTCCAACAGGACTACGTTCCCAAGGATACCTCCAAGGCTTAGTGGATTCTGGAAGGGCCATCACTGTCGCCTGCCTTGAACCTCATAGAAAATCTGAAGAAGGTGGTACACAAACCCGGGAATATTAGTTACCTGGAGGTTGTTGACCATGAGGAACAGGCCAGGATTCCTCAGGAACACTAGTGAACACACACTAGGGGGCAGTAAAACACTCACACACACTAGTGAACACACACTAGTGGTCAGTGAAACATTCACCTACACCAACACTAATGAACACACACACACACACAGGGGGGGGGGGGGTGAAACACCCACATACACACACACACTATTGAACACACACACACACTAGGGGACAGTAAAACACACACACACATACTGGGGCCTTTAGCTCACAAGGCTGCTCACAAGGTCCCGCTCACGACTGCAGAGAGGAGCAGTGAGGAGGCTCTTCAGGACGAGGTGGAAGAGCTCTGAGTTGAGTTTGGAGAAACTCTCTGATGTATTAATTGTGTTTAGCTATTTAGATTGTTTGTGATTGGTAGGTTGCAGCTGGACGGTGTTGTTATGCTGTAGATGTGTGTTATAAAGCTGTTATAACTGGTCTGACTGCTGCACTGCTCTGTACCTCGCTGTGTGAATTGTGTTGCGTTGGCAGATTTTAAAAGTGAAACTGACCGTGTGGTTTGGTCCTGGGGGGGTGGAGGATGTGTATGTGTTCTCGGCTGCCTGCACAGAGGCACCTGCGGTGAGCTGAGCGCGGCTGCAGGTGTAGAGAGTGACAGATAAAGCCAGGAAATGGAACAGAAGCTCATCTCACTCCTCAGCAGAGACACGCCGAGAGCTTCCAGCTGCAGCAGCTCGTACGCAGGTAAGAGCTCAAACACACGCTCTATTACTAAAAATATTAAAAAAGCATAAACAAAGAAATTAGCAGCTATTCATTAGTAGTTATCAGCTGTTAGTAGCATGTTTATGAAGATTGTGTAGCACTTTGTTAACTTTTTTAACAATTTGTTAGCTGATAGTAAGCAATTGATAATAAGCTAATAAATGCAAACATAATATTTAAGTTTATAAATGTGTTATAAATGTACACATATTATGCATTTAAAGAGTTTCTAGCAAATTAGCTATAAAGCATTTGTTGCGTAATAAATGAAATGCCTACTTGTACTTGTACTTTTACTTACTTGTAATTTTGCAGTTATGATCAGATACTAATGATCTGGATTAGACCTGCTAGTTAACAATCATATTTCGTAAAATGTGGAAATACAGTAATTAAATACTGTAAACATTTGATTACAGTATTTTATGGTTTTTGGCTGAAAAGGTTTGAGAAATAATGTTCATGGTAAACACTTTATAACCTGGAGATATTATTTATAAGCACTCACTAAGAGTCAGGCAGTGTTTATTGAGAATGGTCTTGCAAATTCATTAATAAGGATCTTATAGACATCGCAAGCTCTTTGTAAGCATGTAATAACTGTTATGTATTGCTAATTAAGAATGAATAAGCTCCACTTATTAGTAATGGTGTTGCAGATTCATTGACAAAGATCTTATAGGCATAACTAACTCCTTATAAGCATGTAATAACAGTCATATTTTGCTAATTAAGAATGAATAAGCTCCACTTATTAGTTATGAACTCACAAATTCATTAATAAAGAGCTTTTAGATGTACCTAACTCCTTATAAGCATGTAATAACAGTCAGGTATCACTAATTAAGAATGAATAAGCTCCGCTTATTAGTTATGAACTCACAAATTCATTAATACAGAGCTTTTAGATGTATCTAACTGCTTATAAACATGTAATAACAGTCAGGTATCACTAATTAAGAATGAATAAGCTCCGCTTATTAGTTATGAATTTACTAATTCATTAATAAAGAGCTTATAGATGTACCTAATTCCTTATAAGCATGTAATAACAGTCAGGTATTACTAATTAAGGATAAATAAACTTTATTTATAATTAATGGCCTCACAAATCTATTAATAAAGATCTTATAGATGTATTTAACTATTTGTAAGCATGTAATTGATAAAGTTATGTATTGATAATACAGAATGAATAAGTTCCACTTATTAATTATGGACGCGCAGATTCATTAATAAAGATGTTATAACTAACTAACATAACTAACTATTTGTAAGCATGTAATAACAGTTATGTATTGATAATTAAGTATGAATAAGCTCCACTTATTAGTAATGGTGTTGCAGATTCATTGACAAAGATCTTATAGATGTAACTAACTCCTTATAAGCATGTAACAACAGTCAGGTATCACTATTTAAGAATTAATAAACTTCATTTATAAGTAATGGCCTCACAAATTCCTTAATAAAGATCTTATAGATGTATTTAACTATTTGTAAGCATGTAATTGATAAAGTTATGCATTGATAATACAGAATGAATAAGTTCCACTTATTAATTATGGACTTGCGGATTCATTAATAAAGACGTTATAACTAACTAACATAACTAACTTTATGTAAGCATGTAATAACAGTTATGTATTGATAATTAAAAAGCTCAGTTTATCAGTGACAGTTCTGCAGATTCATTAGCTTACCAATACTATGCATCTATTTATTACATTTTTGTATATTGAATATAAGATGATTAATACTTTAGTTTAAAATGAAGCTGAAGAGTGATTGTTATTTTAAAGAAAAGTAAATGTTGTAAAAGTGATGCATCTCAGTAGCATGGCTCGTTTCCTGCAGTGATATAACACATTCCTTTAATCTCGTTGCAGCTGCTGAGTTAACAGTTCTTACATCACTAACACCACTCACTGGTGTGAAGTTCAGTCTCAGAGGTGGGTCGCGTTTGGTTTGACGGGTTGGTTTTCAGTCTGTTTTCTCACACGGCGGTCTGACGGCAGTTTTATAACTCAGTTTTTAAAAACTAACCATTTATAGCAAGACGACCCTCAAAGACAGTGTATAAAACAAATAGTATTAATGGTTATATACCTTTAAAATCATTAATAAGCTGTTATTACACATGGATATAAAGAGCAACATTGAGCTGGTGTATCTGAGGAGTATGAATATGTTGTTTTGGATTAATAAGCATCAATAAACTCATTTTAAACTCATTTGTAAAAACTTTATTAGCATGATCTTTTAGGAAAGTTGTACCAACAAAGCGATGAAGTGGCGAAAATTCACTTACATTTTGTTTAATGTTTACGAATGTTTGCTAGAATTCAATGTTTATTACATTTGTAAACAGACGGTACAAGTACAAATTAATTATGTAAATATTATTGAGGAAATTATAAACATACGTAAAGAAGAGAGCAGTTAAATAGAGTTTCCAAAACTGGGGTTCAAAAACTAAAGAAAAGATAAAAGAAAATTGGAAAATACAGGTTTGTATGATATTAATCCTGATAAACAATAAAAATAAGACAATTAAACAGTAAGACTATCGAAATGTCTTATCTACAAACAATAAAGAAATGCAAAAGCAAACAACTAAAAACACATTACTAAAATAATAAATTTTAAAAAATATGAATAAACTACAATAATAAGACAACTATAAAATAATCAACAAAGTAAAATTATAAATAAACTGAAATACATAAAGTAAAATTAATATATAAACTAAAATAATAAATAGACAAAAATTAATATTTGAACTAAAATAATTAATAAACTACAGTGATTAAAAAATAATTAATAAACTACAATAAAAATAAACTGACATTAATAAATAGATGAATGAG
Source organism: Megaleporinus macrocephalus (assembly GCA_021613375.1). Taxonomy (NCBI): domain Eukaryota; kingdom Metazoa; phylum Chordata; class Actinopteri; order Characiformes; family Anostomidae; genus Megaleporinus; species Megaleporinus macrocephalus. The sequence continues at coordinate 1,051,148 of CM038712.1, forward strand.
TAATCCTATTACAGATATAGAAGTGGTTACTTTTTTTAACTCAATGTGATTCATATTATAAGTTATGATATGTCATGATTGTTATGATACCTTATAAATACTGCAGGCTGCTAATAAGTTGTGACTGTAGTAATGAATTGATAATTGATTATTTTTTTATCATTGTAGTTTATTAATTATTTTAGTTTTCATTTTCACAATTAAACAGTGTGACAAGTTCCCCCCAACAGCTATGTGGGGTAAACCGTCACCACTGGGGTTTACCCTATCACTGTTGAGTTATTTTTAATCAAATTGATTTACATTTAAATCTTTAATAATTACTGAACTTTATTAATTGCAGTGTGGTAGTTTAGTCTAACAGTGTACGACATTTCAAACAAATCAATTATTTTAATTCTGTTTCAAGCTTGCAATTAAGAATATCTTTTAAAATTATATATGTTTTTAGTTTTTTTCACCCCAAAAGGTTTCATATTTTTAGTATATTAGCTAAAGTAATTAGCACTAGTAGTACTGCTGAATATAAATATAATGGAATTGAAATTATTATGACATTAAATGTGTTACAAAAAATCTGATGCATTTAAAATTAAATGTTAAATTTATTCTGTTCACCTCTTCTAACCAGAATGAGGCTCATACTCGCTGTCGCCGCTCTGGTGGTAGTGGCTGGAGCAGCCAGTGTCTCACTGGAGGAGCTGGACTTCCACACCTGGAAACTGAAGTTTGGTGAGAAAAAAGCAGAAACTATATACTTATTAAAAACTCTTTACCTTCATCTTCATCACAGCTTTCATACTTTTCAGGAGACTCAATTTCACTTCCTCAAAGAATCTGCATTAAAGAAGCTTCTTCATGTGTTTTTCTCTTAGAGAAGACCTACCGTTCAGAGGAAGAAGAGTCTCAGAGGAAGATGATCTGGCTGGACAACCTTAAATTTGTCCTGGAGCACAACCTGCTGGCTGACCAGGGTATCAAGACCTACAGACTCGGCATGAACCAGTTTGCAGACATGGTGAGATCTATATATACACACAATACCTACATATGGAGTTATACATCCAACCTAATGAGAAACTGTAACTCAGTTTATATACAATACCTACATATGGAGTTATACATCCAACCTAATGAGAAACTGTAACTCAGTTTATATACAATACCTACATTTAGAGTTATACATTCAACCTAATGAGAAACTGTAACTCAGTTTATATACAATACCTACATTTAGAGTTATACATTCAACCTAATGAGAAACTGTAACTCAGTTTATATACAATACCTACATTTAGAGTTATACATTCAACCAAATGAGAAACTGTAACTCAGTTTATACACAATACCTACATTTAGAGTTATACATTCAACCAAATGAGAAACGGTAACTCAGTTTATATGCAATATCTACATTTAGAGGTATATATTCAACCTAATGAGAAACTGTAACTCAGTTTTATACACAATACCTACATTTAGAGTTATACACTCAACCTAATGAGAAACTGTAACTCAGTTTATATACAATACCTACATTTAGAGTTATACATTCAACCTAATGAGAAACTGTAACTCAGTTTATATACAATACCTACATTTAGAGTTATACACTCAACCTAATGAGAAACTGTAACTCAGTTTATATACAATACCTACATTTAGAGTTATACATTCAACCTAATGAGAAACTGTAACTCAGTTTATATACAATACCTACATTTAGAGTTCTACATTCAACCAAATGAGAAACTGTAACTCAGTTTATATACAATACCTACATTTAAAGTTATACACTCAACCTAATGAGAAACTGTAACTCAGTTTATATACAATACCTACATTTAGAGTTATACATTAAAACTGTAGAACTCTTGAATAAAAGTAAATAATCTCTGACTCTAACAGGACATCCAGGAGTTCAAGGGCTGCCTCGGATCTTTGAACAGGACGGAGACCCGCAGTGCAGCTCCGTATCTCCAGCAACTAGAGGGCGTAACTCTCCCGGATGCTGTGAACTGGACGAAGGAGGGCTACGTGACCAGCGTTAAAAAGCAGGGAGCGTGTGGCTGCTGCTGGGCCTTCAGTGCCGTGAGTTACAGAGACACAGAAAGAGATCTGAGGAAACCTGAGAGTTCACTTTGTTCACTAGTGTTTTACTGCTCCCTAGCACTTGTGTTCACTAGTTTGTGTGTATGTGGGTGTTTCACTGCCCCTTTGTGTGTGTTCACTAGTGAGTTTGTGTGTGTGTGTGGGTATTTCACTTCCCACTAGTGTGTGTGTGTTCACTAGTTTGTCTGTGTGTGTATATATATATATATATATATATATATATATATATATATATATATATATATATATATATATATATATATATATATATATATATATGTAGGTGTTTCACTGCCCCCTAGTGTGTTTGTTCACTAGTGTGTGTATGTGGGTATTTCACTGCCCCCTAGTGTGTGTGTTTACTAGTGTGTGTGTATGTGGGTGTTTCACTGCCCCCTAGTGGGTGTGTTCACTAGTGTGTGTGTATGTGGGTATTTCACTGCCCCCTAGTGTGTGTTGACTAGGGTGCGCGTTCACTAGTGTGCGTATGTGGGTGTTTCACTGCCCCCTCGAGTGTGTGTTGACTTGTGTGTGTGTTGACTAGTGTGTGTATGTGGGTGTTTCACTGCCCCCTAGTGTGTGTGTTCACTAATGTGTGTGTGTATGTGGGAGTTTCACTGTCCCCTGGTGAGTTGATTCACTAGTATGTGTGTATATTTGAGTTTTTTACTGTCCCCTATAGTGTGTGTTTACTAGTGTGTGCATATATGTGGGTGTTTCACTGCCCCCTAGTGTGTGTGTTCACTAGTGTGTGTGTATATGTGGGTGTTTCACTTTCCCCTAGTGTGTGTTCACTAGTGTGTGTGTGTCTGTATGTGTTCACTAGTGTGTATGTGTGTGTTCACTAGTGTGTGTGTGTGTTTACTAGTGTGTGTGTTTGTGTTTACAAGTGTGTGTGTGTGTGTGTGTTCACTAGTGTGTGTGTATGTGGGTGTGTGTGTGTTCGTTCACTAGTGTGTGTGTGTGTGTGTTCAATAGTTTGTCTGTGTGTGTATATATATATATATATATATATATATATATATATATATATATATATATATATATATATATATATATATATATATATATATATGTGGGTGTTTCACTGCCCCCTAGTGTGTGTGTTCACTAGTGTGTGTATATTTGAGTGTTTCACTGTCCCCTAGTGTGTGTTCACTAGTGTGTATGTGTGTGTGTTCACTAGTGTGTATGTGTGTGTTCACTAGTGTGTGTGTGTTTACTAGTGTGTGTGTGTTCACTAGTGTGTGTGTTTGTGTTTACTAGTATGTGTGTGTGTATGTGGGTGTGTGTGTGTTCACTAGTGTGTGTGTATGTGGGTGTGTGTGTGTTCGTTCACTAGTGTGTGTGTGTGTGTGTTCACTAGTGTGTGTGTGTGTGTGTGTGTGTGTGTGTTCACTAGTGTGTGTGTATGTGGGTGTGTGTGTTCACTAGTGTGTGTGTATGTGGGTGTTTCACTGCACAGATGGGTTAAATGTGGAGGTAAGGTTCCTCTGTGTGTAAACTCCAGTGGTTAGTGGTTCTAGATTCTATGCTATGTTTTTTCAGGCGGGGGCGCTAGAGGGTCAGATGTTTCGGAAGAAGGGGAAGTTGGTGTCCCTCAGTGCGCAGCAGCTGGTGGACTGCTCGTGGATGCAGGGGAACGCTGGCTGTGGAGGAGGCCTCATCGCCAATGCCTTCCAGTACGTCCTGGAAAGTGGAGGCCTGCAGGCGGAGGACACATACCCGTACACGTCCAGGGTGAGCTCTCACACCTACCCGTACACGTCCAGGGTGAGCTCTTACACCTACCCATACACGTCCAGGGTGAGCTCTCACACCTACCCATACACATCCAGGGTGAGCTTTCACACCTACCCATACACGTCCAGGGTGAGCTTTCACACCTACCCATACACGTCCAGGGTGAGCTCTCACACCTACCCGTACACGTCCAGGGTGAGCTCTTACACCTACCCATACACGTCCAGGGTGAGCTCTCACACCTACCCGTACACGTCCAGGGTGAGCTCTCACACCTACCCGTACACGTCCAGGGTGAGCTCTTACACCTACCCATACACGTCCAGGGTGAGCTCTCACACCTACCCATACACGTCCAGGGTGAGCTTTCACACCTACCCGTACACGTCCAGGGTGAGCTCTCACACCTACCCGTACACGTCCAGGGTGAGCTCTTACACCTACCCATACACGTCCAGGGTGAGCTCTCACACCTACCCGTACACGTCCAGGGTGAGCTCTCACACCTACCCGTACACGTCCAGGGTGAGCTCTCACACCTACCCATACACGTCCAGGGTGAGCTCTCACACCTACCCATAACCAATACATGTCCAGGGTGAGCTTTCACTGCACCACATCTCCTGCAATTCATTCTGATCCCCAACAAATCAGTCTGATTTCTAACAATTCAATCAGATCTCCCGCAATCCAGCTTAATTTCCTGCAAATGAGACTGATCTCCCGCAATTTAGTCCAATCTCAAACACGTCAGTCCAATTCCATCCGATCTCCCGTGGTTTAGTCTGATCTCAAACAATTCAGTCCAATTCCATCTGATCTCCTGCAGTTTAGTCTGATCTCCCGCTATTCAGTCCAATTTCCCGCTATTCAGTCCGATTTCCCGCTATTCAGTCCGATTTCCCGCTGTTCAGTCTGATCTCCCGCTATTCAGTCCGATTTCCCGCTATTCAGTCCGATTTCCCGCTATTCAGTCCGATTTCCTGCTGTTCAGTCTGATCTCCCGCTATTCAGTCCGATTTCCCGCTATTCAGTCCGATTTCCCGCTGTTCAGTCCGATTTCCCGCTGTTCAGTCTGATCTCCCGTTATTCAGTCCGATTTCCCGCTATTCAGTCCGATTTCCCGCTGTTCAGTCCGATTTCCCGCTGTTCAGTCTGATCTCCCGCTATTCAGTTCAATCTTCTGCAATTAGTATGATCTCCTGCTATTCCGACCAATCTCCCGCTATTCAGTCCGATTTCCTGCTGTTCAGTCTGATCTCCCGCTATTCAGTCCGATTTCCCGCTATTCAGTCCGATTTCCCGCTATTCAGTCCGATTTCCCGCTGTTCAGTCTGATCTCCCGCTATTCAGTCCGATTTCCCGCTGTTCAGTCTGATCTCCCACAATTTAGTCTGATCTCCCGCCAATCTTATATTTTCTATTGCAAGTCTGTTAAGATCATTGCTGGATCATGCTGCAGGCATCTGATGAGTTAAATTCATTAGGGGCGTGTTTCAGCCCCGTCTTGTTACTTCCTCTGCAAGGCCACCTGCCTGAACCGGAACAGAGCCACACTGACCAGTACAACTCACACACATAGAAACTAAACATTTTCTGTATTGAGGTGGTCCTGGCTGAACTCAGATCTGTCCACAGGAGGGGCTGTGCAGGTTTAATCCGAGTAAAGTGAGCGCCACCTGCAGTGGCACTCTCCACGTGTCTACTGGAGACGAGATCATGCTGCAGAAAGCCGTGGCTGCAGTCGGACCCATTTCCGCAGCTGTCGACAGCACACAGAGAAGCTTCCAGCTCTACCAGTCAGGTAACCAGAAGAATAAAAACAGTCCTGCTTTACTCACCACCAGGGGGCGCCAGCTTGTCAGAGTTGATCGCTGTAATGGTCAGAGTTGATCACTGTAATGGTCAGAGTTGATGACTGTAATGGTCAGAGTTGAACACTGTAATGGTCAGAGTTGATGACTGTAATGGTCAGAGTTGATCGCTGTAATGATCAGAGTTGATCACTGTAATGGTCAGAGTTGATCACTGTAATAGTCAGAGTTGATCACTGTAATGGTCAGAGTTGATCACTGTAATAGTCAGAGTTGGTCACTGTAATAGTCAGAGTTAATCACTGTAATGGTCAGAGTTGGTCACTGTAATAGTCAGAGTTGATCACTGTAATGGTCAGAGTTGATCACTGTAATGGTCAAAGCTGATCACTGTAATGGTCAGAGTTGATCACTGTAATGGTCAGAGTTGATCACTGTAATAGTCAGAGTTGATCACTGTAATAGTCAGAGTTGATCGCTGTAATGATCAGAGTTGATCACTGTAATAGTCAGAGTTGATCACTGTAATGGTCAGAGTTGATGACTGTAATGCTCAGAGTTGATCACTGTAATGGTCATAGTTGATCACTGTAATGGTCATAGTTGATCACTGTAATGGTCATAGTTGATCACTGTAATAGTCAGAGTTGATTACTGTAATAGTCAGAGTTGATCATTGTAATGGTCAGAGTTGATCACTGTAATGGTCAGAGTTGATCACTGTAATGGTCAAAGCTGATCACTGTAATGGTCAGAGTTGATCACTGTAATGGTCAGAGTTGATCACTGTAATAGTCAGAGTTGATCACTGTAATAGTCAGAGTTGATCATTGTAATGGTCAGAGTTGATCGCTGTAATGATCAGAGTTGATCACTGTAATGGTCAGAGTTAATGACTGTAATGATCAGAGTTGATGACTGTAATAGTCAGAGTTGATCACTGTAATAGTCAGAGTTGATGACTGTAATAGTCAGAGTTGATCACTGTAATGGTCAGAGTTGATCACTGTAATAGTCAGAGTTAATCACTGTAATGGTCAGAGTTGGTCACTGTAATGCTCAGAGTTGATCACTGTAATGGTCAGAGTTGATCACTGTAATGCTCAGAGTTGATCACTGTAATGGTCATAGTTGATCACTGTAATGGTCATAGTTGATCACTGTAATGATCAGAGTTGATCACTGTAATAGTCAGAGTTGATTACTGTAATAGTCAGAGTTGATCATTGTAATGGTCAGAGTTGATCACTGTAATGGTCAGAGTTGATCACTGTAATGGTCAAAGCTGATCACTGTAATAGTCAGAGTTGATTACTGTAATAGTCAGAGTTGATCACTGTAATAGTCAGAGTTGATCACTGTAATAGTCAGAGTTGATCATTGTAATGGTCAGAGTTGATCGCTGTAATGATCAGAGTTGATCACTGTAATGGTCAGAGTTGATGACTGTAATGATCAGAGTTGATCACTGTAATAGTCAGAGTTGATCACTGTAATAGTCAGAGTTGATCACTGTAATGGTCAGAGTAGATGAGTGTAATGGTCAGAGTTGATCACTGTAATAGTCAGAGTTGATCACTGTAATAGTCAAAGTTGATCACTGTAATGGTCAGAGTTGATCACTGTAATAGTCAGAGTTGATCACTGTAATAGTCAGAGTTGATGACTGTAATAGTCAGAGTTGATCACTGTAATGGTCAGAGTTGATCACTGTAATAGTCAGAGTTGTTCGCTGTAATGGTCAGAGTTGATCACTGTAATAGTCAGAGTTGATCACTGTAATAGTCAGAGTTGATGACTGTAATAGTCAGAGTTGATCACTGTAATGGTCAGAGTTGATCACTGTAATAGTCAGAGTTGATCACTGTAATGGTCAGAGTTGATGACTGTAATGGTCAGAGTTGATCACTGTAATAGTCAGAGTTGATCACTGTAATAGTCAGAGTTGATGACTGTAATAGTCAGAGTTGATCACTGTAATAGTCAGAGTTGATGACTGTAATGGTCAGAGTTGATGACTGTAATGGTCAGAGTTGATCACTGTAATAGTCAGAGTTGATCACTGTAATGGTCAGAGTTGATGACTGTAATGGTCAGGGTTGATCACTGTAATAGTCAGAGTTGATGACTGTAATAGTCAGAGTTGATCACTGTAATGGTCAGAGTTGATCGCTGTAATAGTCAGAGTTGATCACTGTAATGGTCAGAGTTGATGACTGTAATGGTCAGAGTTGATCGCTGTAATGGTCAGAGTTGATCACTGTAATGGTCAGAGTTGATCCCTGTAATGGTCAAAGTTGATCACTGTAATAGTCAGAGTTGGTCACTGTAATAGTCAGAGTTAATCACTGTAATGGTCAGAGTTGGTCACTGTAATAGTCAGAGTTGATCACTGTAATGGTCAGAGTTGATCACTGTAATGCTCAGAGTTGATCACTGTAATGGTCATAGTTGATCACTGTAATGATCAGAGTTGATCACTGTAATAGTCAGAGTTGATCACTGTAATGGTCAGAGTTGATCACTGTAATGGTCAGAGTTGATCACTGTAATAGTCAGAGTTGATCACTGTAATAGTCAGAGTTGATCACTGTAATAGTCAGAGTTGATCATTGTAATGGTCAGAGTTGATCACTGTAATGGTCAGAGTTGATCACTGTAATAGTCAGAGTTGATCATTGTAATGGTCAGAGTTGATCACTGTAATAGTCAGAGTTGATCACTGTAATAGTCAGAGTTAATCACTGTAATGGTCAGAGTTGGTCACTGTAATAGTCAGAGTTGATCACTGTAATAGTCAGAGTTGATCACTGTAATAGTCAAAGTTGATCACTGTAATAGTCAGAGTTAATCACTGTAATGGTCATAGTTGATCACTGTAATGGTCATAGTTGATCACTGTAATGGTCATAGTTGATCACTGTAATAGTCAGAGTTGATTACTGTAATAGTCAGAGTTGATCATTGTAATGGTCAGAGTTGATGACTGTAATGCTCAGAGTTGATCACTGTAATGGTCATAGTTGATCACTGTAATGGTCATAGTTGATCACTGTAATGGTCATAGTTGATCACTGTAATAGTCAGAGTTGATTACTGTAATAGTCAGAGTTGATCATTGTAATGGTCAGAGTTGATCACTGTAATGGTCAAAGCTGATCACTGTAATGGTCAGAGTTGATCACTGTAATGGTCAGAGTTGATCACTGTAATAGTCAGAGTTGATCACTGTAATAGTCAGAGTTGATCATTGTAATGGTCAGAGTTGATCGCTGTAATGATCAGAGTTGATCACTGTAATGGTCAGAGTTAATGACTGTAATGATCAGAGTTGATCACTGTAATAGTCAGAGTTGATCACTGTAATAGTCAGAGTTGATGACTGTAATAGTCAGAGTTGATCACTGTAATGGTCAGAGTTGGTCACTGTAATAGTCAGAGTTAATCACTGTAATGGTCAGAGTTGGTCACTGTAATGCTCAGAGTTGATCACTGTAATGGTCAGAGTTGATCACTGTAATGCTCAGAGTTGATCACTGTAATGGTCATAGTTGATCACTGTAATGGTCATAGTTGATCACTGTAATGATCAGAGTTGATCACTGTAATAGTCAGAGTTGATTACTGTAATAGTCAGAGTTGATCATTGTAATGGTCCAGAGTTGATCACTGTAATGGTCAGAGTTGATCACTGTAATAGTCAAAGCTGATCACTGTAATAGTCAGAGTTGATTACTGTATAGTCAGAGTTGATCACTGTAATAGTCAGAGTTGATCACTGTAATAGTCAGAGTTGATCATTGTAATGGTCAGAGTTGATCGCTGTAATGATCAGAGTTGATCACTGTAATGGTCAGAGTTGATGACTGTAATGATCAGAGTTGATCACTGTAATAGTCAGAGTTGATCACTGTAATAGTCAGAGTTGATCACTGTAATGGTCAGAGTAGATGAGTGTAATGGTCAGAGTTGATGACTGTAATAGTCAGAGTTGATCACTGTAATAGTCAGAGTTGATCACTGTAATAGTCAGAGTTGATGACTGTAATAGTCAGAGTTGATCACTGTAATGGTCAGAGTTGATCACTGTAATAGTCAGAGTTGTTCGCTGTAATGGTCAGAGTTGATCACTGTAATAGTCAGAGTTGATCACTGTAATAGTCAGAGTTGATGACTGTAATAGTCAGAGTTGATCACTGTAATGGTCAGAGTTGATCGCTGTAATAGTCAGAGTTGATCACTGTAATGGTCAGAGTTGATGACTGTAATGGTCAGAGTTGATCACTGTAATAGTCAGAGTTGATCACTGTAATAGTCAGAGTTGATGACTGTAATAGTCAGAGTTGATCACTGTAATAGTCAGAGTTGATGACTGTAATGGTCAGAGTTGATGACTGTAATGGTCAGAGTTGATCACTGTAATAGTCAGAGTTGATCACTGTAATGGTCAGAGTTGATGACTGTAATGGTCAGGGTTGATCACTGTAATAGTCAGAGTTGATGACTGTAATAGTCAGAGCTGATCACTGTAATGGTCAGAGTTGATCTCTGTAATAGTCAGAGTTGATCACTGTAATGGTCAGAGTTGATGACTGTAATGGTCAGAGTTGATCGCTGTAATGGTCAGAGTTGATCACTGTAATGGTCAGAGTTGATCCCTGTAATGGTCAAAGTTGATCACTGTAATAGTCAGAGTTGGTCACTGTAATAGTCAGAGTTAATCACTGTAATGGTCAGAGTTGGTCACTGTAATAGTCAGAGTTGATCACTGTAATGGTCAGAGTTGATCACTGTAATGCTCAGAGTTGATCACTGTAATGGTCATAGTTGATCACTGTAATGATCAGAGTTGATCGCTGTAATGGTCAGAGTTGATCACTGTAATGGTCAGAGTTGATCACTGTAATAGTCAGAGTTGATCACTGTAATAGTCAGAGTTGATCACTGTAATAGTCAGAGTTGATCATTGTAATGGTCAGAGTTGATCACTGTAATGGTCAGAGTTGATCACTGTAATAGTCAGAGTTGATCATTGTAATGGTCAGAGTTGATCACTGTAATAGTCAGAGTTGATCACTGTAATAGTCAGAGTTAATCACTGTAATGGGTCAGAGTTGGTCACTGTAATAGTCAGAGTTGATCACTGTAATAGTCAGAGTTGATCACTGTAATAGTCAAAGTTGATCACTGTAATAGTCAGAGTTAATCACTGTAATGGTCATAGTTGATCACTGTAATGGTCATAGTTGATCACTGTAATGGTCATAGTTGATCACTGTAATAGTCAGAGTTGATTACTGTAATAGTCAGAGTTGATCATTGTAATGGTCAGAGTTGATCACTGTAATGGTCAGAGTTGATCACTGTAATGGTCAAAGCTGATCACTGTAATGGTCAGAGTTGATCACTGTAATGGTCAGAGTTGATCACTGTAATAGTCAGAGTTGATCACTGTAATAGTCAGAGTTGATCATTGTAATGGTCAGAGTTGATCGCTGTAATGATCAGAGTTGATCACTGTAATGGTCAGAGTTAATGACTGTAATGATCAGAGTTGATCACTGTAATAGTCAGAGTTGATCACTGTAATAGTCAGAGTTGATGACTGTAATAGTCAGAGTTGATCACTGTAATGGTCAGAGTTGGTCACTGTAATAGTCAGAGTTAATCACTGTAATGGTCAGAGTTGGTCACTGTAATGCTCAGAGTTGATCACTGTAATGGTCAGAGTTGATCACTGTAATGCTCAGAGTTGATCACTGTAATGGTCATAGTTGATCACTGTAATAATCAGAGTTGATCACTGTAATAGTCAGAGTTGATCATTGTAATGGTCAGAGTTGATCGCTGTAATGATCAGAGTTGATCACTGTAATGGTCAGAGTTGATGACTGTAATGATCAGAGTTGATCACTGTAATAGTCAGAGTTGATCACTGTAATAGTCAGAGTTGATCACTGTAATGGTCAGAGTAGATGAGTGTAATGGTCAGAGTTGATGACTGTAATAGTCAGAGTTGATCACTGTAATAGTCAAAGTTGATCACTGTAATGGTCAGAGTTGATCACTGTAATAGTCAGAGTTGATCACTGTAATAGTCAGAGTTGATGACTGTAATAGTCAGAGTTGTTCGCTGTAATGGTCAGAGTTGATCACTGTAATAGTCAGAGTTGTTCGCTGTAATGGTCAGAGTTGATCACTGTAATAGTCAGAGTTGATCACTGTAATAGTCAGAGTTGATGACTGTAATAGTCAGAGTTGATCACTGTAATGGTCAGAGTTGATCACTGTAATAGTCAGAGTTGATCACTGTAATGGTCAGAGTTGATGACTGTAATGGTCAGAGTTGATCACTGTAATAGTCAGAGTTGATCACTGTAATAGTCAGAGTTGATCACTGTAATAGTCAGAGTTGATGACTGTAATGGTCAGAGTTGATGACTGTAATGGTCAGAGTTGATCACTGTAATAGTCAGAGTTGATCACTGTAATGGTCAGAGTTGATGACTGTAATGGTCAGGGTTGATCACTGTAATAGTCAGAGTTGATGACTGTAATAGTCAGAGTTGATCACTGTAATGGTCAGAGTTGATCGCTGTAATAGTCAGAGTTGATCACTGTAATGGTCAGAGTTGATGACTGTAATGGTCAGAGTTGATCGCTGTAATGGTCAGAGTTGATCACTGTAATGGTCAGAGTTGATCCCTGTAATGGTCAAAGTTGATCACTGTAATAGTCAGAGTTGGTCACTGTAATAGTCAGAGTTAATCACTGTAATGGTCAGAGTTGGTCACTGTAATAGTCAGAGTTGATCACTGTAATGGTCAGAGTTGATCACTGTAATGGTCAGAGTTGATCACTGTAATAGTCAGAGTTGATCACTGTAATGGTCAGAGTTGATCACTGTAATAGTCAGAGTTGATCATTGTAATGGTCAGAGTTGATCACTGTAATAGTCAGAGTTGATCACTGTAATAGTCAGAGTTGATTCAGAGATTCTTCTCTGGTTCTGTCTGATTTGCAGGTGTGTATGATGAACCGGCCTGTAACAGCACTAAGCTGACCCACGCGGTCCTGGTTGTTGGTTACGGATCTGACTGCAGTGGACGGAAGTACTGGCTGGTCAAGAACAGGTAAACAAACAAACAACACATGGGAAACACAATCCCTGAATTCCTCGACATGGACGAGTAAACACACCCAGATATTCTCCATAAACACAAACCTCATAGCAGTGTATCAGTACTGACTTCTATAACCAGTAATCTGAATAATCAGAATCTGAATATTTCTTTTGGTGACACTGAATTTGGGACCTTCCATATTCCCAATAACCGTATACACTGACACACACAAACAACCTGTTAATATGACTGTACAGGTTAATGTCTGGGTTGAACAGTTAGCAGTTAGCAGTGCTGATATCAGGAGGTATAATCTGTGTATTACTGAATACTGAATGGGGGTATAATCCGCCTCCGACCTGACTGAGTTAATATTCCCGCTCTGTTGTCCAGCTGGGGAACTCTGTGGGGGGAAGCAGGCTACATCAGGATGTCCAGGAACAAAGATAACCAGTGTGGTATCGCCACAAGAGCCCTCTACCCCGAAGTGTAAAGGTACAGCTTCCCTACAGTGGCTCCAGTTCCTGTCCAGAGCTCTTATGTGTGTGTGTGTGTGTGTGTGTGTGTGTGTGTGGGACACTATAGCAAAGGCCTAGCAATCACTAGAATAGCTTAGCAGCACTTTAGCACCCACCCGGGACACCACAGTAGTGACCAGTAATTACTAATGAACTACACTAATCTGTTACCTCCACTGTTCAGTACTCAGTGTTTACTCTAATTACTGTCCAGCATACAGTACATCAGCAATAACACATGTGTTTCTGTTCAGGTTGAAGAAGAACCTGGAGGAACATCTCAGTCTGAGCAGCAGCTGCACCGCTAGTCTCGCCGGGCTGGACCTGATCTCAGAACCAGAGATCAGAGATCACGTCCGGCCCCACAGCTCAGCTTCACCACTTCATCATCACTATGAACAGATATACCTCAGGAGTGAACGTACTTGAATACAATACAAACACTGCAGTTCTGTATCAGCGCTCGGCAGCTTCTTCTTTCTCTTACGTTTATTACTTTCACCACTTTCTCTCTCTTTTTATTTTTAAGCTTTCCTGTTAATTCAGCGTCGCTGTGACTCGTTACTTCATTATAGCGTGTAAAGCTGCTGACAACACATCTTATAAAGTTCCTGTATTTACTCTGACTGTAATAAAGACAGTGGTGTGTATTCACTGCTGGGACTCACGCTGCATGTTTACTCCTCATTTATCTTTATAGAGGAATAGAAAACTGCTCTTCTCTCAAAATCCTGAAGATAAATAGTATAAAAAAGTATAAATACATACATATCCTTTTAAATTACCACTATGGGTAACACTATACCCATTACTATACTTACACTACATCCATTACTGTACTTACACTATAGCCATTATTATACTCACCATACACCCATTACTATACTTACATTACATCCATTACTGTACTTACACTACATCCATTACTATACATCCACTATACCAATACTGTACTTACACTACACCCATACTATACTTACCATACACCCATTACTAAACTTACACTATACCCATTACTGTACTTACACTACATCCATTACTATATTTATACTACAGCCATTACTGTACTTACACTACATCCATTACTATATATACACTGCATCCATTACTATACTTACACTATACCCATTACTATACATCCACTATACCAATACTGTACTTACACTACACCCACACTATACTTACCATACACCCATTTTATACTTACACTACATCCATTACTGTACTTACACTATACCCATTACTGTACTTACACTACATCCATTACTATATTTATACTACAGCCATTACTGTACTTACACTACATCCATTACTATACTTACCATACACCCATTACTATACTTACACTACATCCATTACTGTACTTACACTACATCCATTACTATATTTATACTACAGCCATTACTGTACTTACACTACATCCACTACTATATTTATACTATATCCATTACTATACTTACACTACACCCATAATATGCATACACTATACCGATTACTGCACTTACACTATGCCCATTACTATACATCCACTATACCCATACTATACTTACCATACACCCATTACTGTACTTACACTATACCCATTATTATACTCACCATACACCCATTACTATACTTACACTACATCCATTACTGTACTTACACTATACCCATGATTATACTCACCATACACCCATTACTATACTTACACTACATCCATTACTGTACTTAAACTATACCCATTACTGTACTTACACTACATCCATTACTGTACTTACACTACACCCATTACTGTAATTCCATTATACTTATTTCTATACTTACAGTATACCCATTACTGTACTAACACTACACCATTACTGTAATTCCATTATACTTATTTCTATACTTACAGTATACCCATTACTATACTTACACTACACCCATTACTGTAATTCCATTATACTTATTTCTATACTTACAGCATACCCATTACTGTACTAACACTACACCCATTACTGTAATTCCATTATACTTATTTCTATACATACAGTATACCCATTACTATACTAACACTACACCCATTACTGTAATTCCATTATACTTATTTCTATACATACAGTATACCCATTACTATACTAACACTACACCCATTACTGTAATTCCATTATACTTATTTCTATACTTACAGTATACCCATTACTGTACTAACACTACACCCATTACTGTATTTCCATTATACTTATTTCTATACTTACAGTATACCCATTACTGTACTAACACTACACCCATTACTGTAATTCCATTATACTTATTTCTATACTTACAGTATACCCATTACTGTACTAACACTACACCCATTACTGTAATTCCATTATACTTATTTCTATACTTACAGTATACCCATTACTGTACTAACACTACACCCATTACTGTATTTCCATTATACTTATTTCTATACATATAGTATACCCATTACTATACTAACACTACACCCATTACTGTAATTCCATTATACTTATTTCTATACTTACAGCATACCCATTACTATACTTACACTACACCCATTACTGTAATTCCATTATACTTATTTCTATACATATAGTATACCCATTACTATACTTACACTACACCCATTACTGTAATTCCATTATACTTATTTCTATACATATAGTATACCCATTACTGTACTAACACTACACCTATTACTGTAATTCCATTATACTTATTTCTATACTTACAGTATACCCATTACTGTACTAACACTACACCCATTACTGTAATTCCATTATACTTATTTCTATACATATAGTATACCCATTACTATACTTACACTACACCCATTACTGTAATTCCATTATACTTATTTCTATACATATAGTATACCCATTACTGTACTAACACTACACCTATTACTGTAATTCCATTATACTTATTTCTATACTTACAGTATACCCATTACTATACTTACACTACACCCATTACTGTAATTCCATTATACTTATTTCTATACTTACAGTATACCCATTACTGTACTAACACTACACCCATTACTGTATTTCCATTATACTTATTTCTATACATATAGTATACCCATTACTATACTAACACTACACCCATTACTGTAATTCCATTATACTTATTTCTATACTTACAGCATACCCATTACTATACTTACACTACACCCATTACTGTAATTCCATTATACTTATTTCTATACATATAGTATACCCATTACTATACTTACACTACACCCATTACTGTAATTCCATTATACTTATTTCTATACATATAGTATACCCATTACTGTACTAACACTACACCTATTACTGTAATTCCATTATACTTATTTCTATACTTACAGTATACCCATTACTGTACTAACACTACACCCATTACTGTAATTCCATTATACTTATTTCTATACTTACAGTATACCCATTACTGTACTAACACTACACCCATTACTGTAATTCCATTATACTTATTTCTATACATATAGTATACCCATTACTATACTTACACTACACCCATTACTGTAATTCCATTATACTTATTTCTATACTTACAGTATACCCATTACTATACTAACACTACACCCATTACTGTAATTCCATTATACTTATTTCTATACATATATTATACCCATTTCTATGACATGCTGGTCCATCTGCTGCTGCACAGTTTGTCTTCTTCTAGTTCTTCATCAGTGCTCACAGGACGCCGCCCACAGGACACTGCTGTCTGGATAGTTTTGGTTGGTGGACGATTCTCAGTCCAGCAGTGACACTGATGTGTTAAAACACTACAGCAGCAGCACTGCTGTGTCTGATCCACTCACACCAGCATAACACACCACATGACCTACCTACAAAATACATAGATAAATGTTCTTATGTAATACTGATATGTCTATTTGTATTTATTCTCTATTATTACAGTGTATAGTTTTTTGGAGACGTGATGGTTAAATAATAACAAACACGTGTAAAATTCTTTTGATAGTTTAAACTAATAGTGTACGTTTCCTTCAGCGGGGTGTACATTCTATTAAACCTAGAGACTCATTTGGAGATCTGTGGTGTCTGACAACTTTACTCATTGTTATGAAAACATACTTTCAGGTTCATATGGAAATAAACCATCAAAAGACTCGTGACTTCATTGAGATTTACATACGCGTACTGGAAGATTTCAGTCAGCCTAAAGAGTCGCGGGTGCTGAGAAGGATGAAAACAAAGTTTTTATCAGAAGCTCCTTGTTTACCGGAAGCTTCCACTGTGGTAGTCGGTGGTGGAGGAGCTTTAACTTCCCCTCGCTGGTTTCTCCTCTCGTGCTAACATTCTTATGTAAGTTCCACACAATAACACAATCCTGGGCTGGACAGTGTGTTAGTGTGTGTGTGTGTTGTGGTTGCTTGTGACCGGCACCTGATTCCAGATGTAACACAGTCCCTATATAACTAGAACCTGCTCTGACATCCAGCCACAGATGCAGCGTGAACAGGTGGCTGTGAGACTGACAGAGCACTACACACAGGTATGTACCCCACAGACTGCTCTTTGTTAGGATGTGGGATGGTATGTGTGACCCACATACCTGTAAGTAAATGTAATCGGAAGGTGTGTTGTGTGTATTTGTTGTCGCTGTTCGAACAAAACTTTTTTAAAAAATTTTAATTTTTAAAATTGTAACTTTGTAGTAAAACTTTATATTGAAGTTTAAAAAATTGCAGTAATGCTGGTACGTCATTGTGGGTCCATATGTTATAAAATTCTTACACAATATTAAAAAAAAACATGTTTTTTAAAAAAAAGTTTTATTTCACAATGTCTATACATTATAATAATAATATATTGTTGCTGCCCAAAATAGTAATTTTGCAGTGGAGATAAAAACTTTTTTACTTTTAATATATGTTTGTGTAAAAATGGTTTAATTTTAAGTGATTTTGGAGCATTTCTATTGGTCTATTGATCATAACCAGTTTCTTAGGATATAAAGAGCAGTTGTGTTTAAATGATACAGAAAAATGTATGTTGTCAAAAATGGAGAGTCTGTGTATATATATATATATATATATATATATATATATATATATATATATATATATATATATGAAAAGTTCTGTTTTAATAATATGTCCCATAAGTATAAGTATAGTATGGGTATAGTGTAAGATATACAGGTACCTCCAAAATAGTAACTTTTTCAATGTGAGTCAATGGAACCAGAATTATTTCCAAGCTATTTTGGAGCGTTTCTATTGGTCCATTCATCATGAAATTTTCACGCAACATAAACGACAGCTGTTGAGTTCAAATGATGTTGAAAAATAAAAATTGTCCAAATTTTGTAGGTGCATATGAAGGTGTAGGTAATCTGAATGTGTTCCATGTGTATCATACAGACTAGTATGTAAGTATCTATATGTAACGTCTAATGTTTAATATGTAATATGTTGTGTGTTCCAGAAACACTGAGTCTAAGGCAGACTGCGGAATGAGGGTGCTACTCGCTGTCGCCACTCTGGTGGTCGTGGCTGGAGCAGCCAGCCTCTCTCTGGAGGATCTGGAGTTCCACGCCTGGAAGCTAAAGTTTGGTGAGGATCCGTATTTTGCTCTGAGTGAATGATTAGATTCAGATGAAGCGCAATAACCGCGAGAGTAGTGTCACCTACACGGCAGATGTTTCCAGAACCAGGTCTTTCCGTGAAACGTCCTTTATCTGCAGTTTCACTCTGATTCATTCTGACTGGAGCTTATTTTTAGCTCCTGAACTGCCTGGTTATGTACCGTCAGCATCTTTACTGTCATATTGGTGATGCAGTACAGCATGTTCACTCGACTCATACGTATATAAATAGTTCATTTACAGCCTGTTTTTCTTCCTCCTGCTCCACCGTCCTCCCTTTCTCCACTCCTCTACGTTAGGTAAGATCTACTATTCTGGAGAAGAGGAGTCTCAGCGGAAGATGGTCTGGCTGGACAATCGTAAGCTGGTCCTGGTGCACAACCTGCTGGCCGACCAGGGAATCACGACCTACAGACTCGGCATGAACCGGTTTGCAGACATGGTGAGATCATCATTATTATGAATGTGTCCGGTTGAGCCACTTCTGACTCCTGCTGATCATAGTAATGTATCTCCAGGATGTCCGTCCATCTGGCAGCTGGTAGCTTGTTCCTTTATCTTCAACTTATAGGGATCTTGTCCATGAGCTGGTTCTTCTCAGAATGTGTCCAAAACTGTAAGGGTTGGCTCCAGGCCACCTCCAGCCACTAGAGGGGGGCGCTGCGTCACCAATCAAGCCCAACACTGAACACCTGGGCAGAGGGCTTTATAAGCGTTGAGACAGAGACACAGGTTGCTGGGTCGCGCTCGCCTACTGATTTACTACTGAGTATTCAGACATACTAGCTGCGCTCGCCTACTGATTTACTACTGAGTATTCAGACATACTAGCCGCGCTCACCAACTGATTTACTACTGAGTATTCAGACATACTAGCCACGCTCGCCTACTGATTTACTACTGAGTATTCAGACATACTAGCTGCGCTCGCCTACTGATTTACTACTGAGTATTCAGACATACTAGCCCGCTCGCCTACTTATTTACTACTGAGTATTCAGACATACTAGCCACGCTCGCCTACTGATTTACTACTGAGTATTCAGACATACTAGCCACGCTCACTACTGATTTACTACTGAGTATTCAGACATACTAGCCACGCTCGCCTACTGATTTACTACTGAGTATTCAGACATACTAGCTGCGCTCGCCTACTGATTTACTACTGAGTATTCAGACATACTAGCCACGCTCGCCTACTGATTTACTACTGAGTATTCAGACATACTAGCCGCGCTCACCTACTGATTTACTACTGAGTATTCAGACATACTAGCCGCGCTTACTACTGGTTTACTACTGAGTAATCAGACATACTAGCCACGCTCACTACTGACTTACTACTGAGTATTCAGACATACTAGCCACACTCGCCTACTGATTTACTACTGAGTATTCAGACATATTAGCCTCGCTCACTACTGACTTACTACTGAGTATTCAGACATACTAGCCGCGCTCACCTACTGATTTACTACTGAGTATTCAGACATACTAGCCGCGCTTACTACTGATTTACTACTGAGTATTCAGACATACTAGCCACGCTCACTTCTGACTTACTACTGAGTATTCAGACATACTAGCCACACTCGCCTACTGATTTACTACTGAGTATTCAGACATACTAGCGACGCTCACTACTGACTTACTACTGAGTATTCAGACATACTAGCTGCGCTCGCCTACTGATTTACTACTGAGTATTCAGACATACTAGCCACGCTCGCCTACTGATTTACTACTGAGTATTCAGACATACTAGCCGCGCTCACCTACTGATTTACTACTGAGTATTCAGACATACTAGCCGCGCTTACTACTGGTTTACTACTGAGTAATCAGACATACTAGCCACGCTCACTACTGACTTACTACTGAGTATTCAGACATACTAGCCACACTCGCCTACTGATTTACTACTGAGTATTCAGACATATTAGCCTCGCTCACTACTGACTTACTACTGAGTATTCAGACATGCTAGCCGCGCTCACCTACTGATTTACTACTGAGTATTCAGACATACTAGCCGCGCTTACTACTGATTTACTACTGAGTATTCAGACATACTAGCCACGCTCACTTCTGACTTACTACTGAGTATTCAGACATACTAGCCACACTCGCCTACTGATTTACTACTGAGTATTCAGACATACTAGCGACGCTCACTACTGACTTACTACTGAGTATTCAGACATACTAGCCACACTCACCTACTGATTTACTACTGAGTATTCAGACATACTAGCCACACTCACCTACTGATTTACTACTGAGTATTCAGACATACTAGCCACACTCGCCTACTGATTTACTACTGAGTATTCAGACATACTAGCGACGCTCACTACTGACTTACTACTGAGTATTCAGACATACTAGCCACGCTCACTTCTGACTTACTACTGAGTATTCAGACATACTAGCCACACTCGCCTACTGATTTACTACTGAGTATTCAGACATACTAGCGACGCTCACTACTGACTTACTACTGAGTATTCAGACATACTAGCCACACTCACCTACTGATTTACTACTGAGTATTCAGACATACTAGCCACGCTCGCCTACTGATTTACTACTGAGTATTCAGACATACTAGCCACGCTCACTACTGATTTACTACTGAGTATTCAGACATACTAGCCACGCTCACCTACTGATTTACTACTGAGTATTCAGACATACTAGCTGCGCTCGCCTACTGATTTACTACTGAGTATTCAGACATACTAGCCACGCTCGCCTACTGATTTACTACTGAGTATTCAGACATACTAGCCGCGCTCACCTACTGATTTACTACTGAGTATTCAGACATACTAGCCGCGCTTACTACTGGTTTACTACTGAGTAATCAGACATACTAGCCACGCTCACTACTGACTTACTACTGAGTATTCAGACATACTAGCCACACTCGCCTACTGATTTACTACTGAGTATTCAGACATATTAGCCTCGCTCACTACTGACTTACTACTGAGTATTCAGACATGCTAGCCGCGCTCACCTACTGATTTACTACTGAGTATTCAGACATACTAGCCGCGCTTACTACTGATTTACTACTGAGTATTCAGACATACTAGCCACGCTCACTTCTGACTTACTACTGAGTATTCAGACATACTAGCCACACTCGCCTACTGATTTACTACTGAGTATTCAGACATACTAGCGACGCTCACTACTGACTTACTACTGAGTATTCAGACATACTAGCCACACTCACCTACTGATTTACTACTGAGTATTCAGACATACTAGCCACACTCACCTACTGATTTACTACAGAGTATTCAGACATACTAGCCTCGCTCACCTACTGATTTACTACTGAGTATTCAGACATACTAGCTGCGCTCGCCTACTGATTTACTACTGAGTATTCAGACATACTAGCCACGCTCGCCTACTGATTTACTACTGAGTATTCAGACATACTAGCCGCGCTCACCTACTGATTTACTACTGAGTATTCAGACATACTAGCCGCGCTTACTACTGGTTTACTACTGAGTAATCAGACATACTAGCCACGCTCACTACTGACTTACTACTGAGTATTCAGACATACTAGCCACACTCGCCTACTGATTTACTACTGAGTATTCAGACATATTAGCCTCGCTCACTACTGACTTACTACTGAGTATTCAGACATACTAGCCGCGCTCACCTACTGATTTACTACTGAGTATTCAGACATACTAGCCGCGCTTACTACTGATTTACTACTGAGTATTCAGACATACTAGCCACGCTCACTTCTGACTTACTACTGAGTATTCAGACATACTAGCCACACTCGCCTACTGATTTACTACTGAGTATTCAGACATACTAGCGACGCTCACTACTGACTTACTACTGAGTATTCAGACATACTAGCCACACTCACCTACTGATTTACTACAGAGTATTCAGACATACTAGCCTCGCTCGCCTACTGATTTACTACTGAGTATTCAGACATACTAGCCGCGCTCGCCTACTGACTTTACTACTGAGTATTCAGACATACTAGCCACGCTCACTACTGACTTACCACTGAGTATTCAGACATACTAGCCACACTCACCTACTGATTTACTACTGAGTATTCAGACATACTAGCCACGCTCACTACTGACTTACTACTGAGTATTCAGACATACTAGCCACACTCACCTACTGATTTACTACTGAGTATTCAGACATACTAGCCCGCTTGCCTACTGATTTACTACTGAGTATTCAGACATACTAGCCACGCTCGCCTACTGATTTACTACTGAGTATTCAGACATACTAGCTGCGCTCGCCTACTGACTTTACTACTGAGTATTCAGACATACTAGCCACGCTCACTACTGACTTACTACTGAGTATTCAGACATACTAGCCACGCTCGCCTACTGACTTTACTACTGAGTATTCAGACATACTAGCCACGCTCACTACTGACTTCCTACTGAGTATTCAGACATACTAACCACACTCACCTACTGATTTACTACTGAGTATTCAGACATACTAGCCACGCTCGCCTACTGACTTTACTACTGAGTATTCAGACATACTAGCCACACTCACCTACTGATTTACTACTGAGTATTCAGACATACTAGCCCGCTTGCCTACTGATTTACTACTGAGTATTCAGACATACTAGCTGTGCTCGCCTACTGATTTACTACTGAGTATTCAGACATACTAGCCACACTCACCTACTGATTTACTACTGAGTATTCAGACATACTAGCCGCGCTCACCTACTGATTTACTACTGAGTATTCAGACATACTAGCCACCCTCACCTACTGATTCACTACTGAGTATTCAGACATACTAGCCGCGCTCCGCCTACTGATTCACTACTGAGTATTCAGACATACTAGCCGCGCTCACCTACTGATTCACTACTGAGTATTCAGACATACTAGCCACGCTCGCCTACTGATTTACTACTGAGTATTCAGACATACTAGCCACGCTCACTTCTGACTTACTACTGAGTATTCAGACATACTAGCCACGCTCACTACTGACTTACTACTGAGTATTCAGACATACTAGCCACGCTCACTACTGACTTACTACTGAGTATTCAGACATACTAGCCACACTCACCTACTGATTTACTACTGAGTATTCAGACATACTAGCCCGCTCGCCTACTGATTTACTACTGAGTATTCAGACATACTAGCCGCGCTCGCCTACTGATTTACTACTGAGTATTCAGACATACTAGCCACACTCACCTACTGATTTACTACTGAGTATTCAGACATACTAACCGTGCTCGCCTACTGATTTACTACTGAGTATTCAGACATACTAGCTGCGCTCGCCTACTGATTTACTACTGAGTATTCAGACATACTAGCCACACTCACCTACTGATTTACTACTGAGTATTCAGACATACTAGCCCGCGTTGCCTACTGATTTACTACTGAGTATTCAGACATACTAGCCGCGTTGCCTACTGATTTACTACTGAGTATTCAGACATACTAGCCACGCTGACCTACTGATTTACTACTGAGTATTCAGACATACTAGCCGCGTTGCCTACTGATTTACTACTGAGTATTCAGACATACTAGCCACGCTGACCTACTGACTTTACTACTGAGTATTCAGACATACTAGCCGCGTTGCCTACTGATTTACTACTGAGTATTCAGACATACTAGCCACGCTCACCTACTGATTTACTACTGAGTATTCAGATATACTAGCCACGCTCACCTACTGATTTACTACTGAGTTTTCAGACATACTAGCCACACTCACCTACTGATTTACCTACTGAGTATTCAGACATACTAGCCGCGTTGCCTACTGATTTACTACTGAGTATTCAGACATACTAGCCACGCTCACCTACTGATTTACTACTGAGTATTCAGACATACTTGCCACGCCCACCTACTGATTTACTACTGAGTATTCAGATATACTAGCCACGCTCACCTACTGATTTACTACTGAGTATTCAGATATACTAGCCACGCTCACCTACTGATTTACTACTGAGTATTCAGACATACTAGCCACGCTCACTTCTGACTTACTACTGAGTATTCAGACATACTAGCCACACTCGCCTACTGATTTACTACTGAGTATTCAGACATACTAGCGACGCTCACTACTGACTTACTACTGAGTATTCAGACATACTAGCCACACTCACCTACTGATTTACTACAGAGTATTCAGACATACTAGCCTCGCTCGCCTACTGATTTACTACTGAGTATTCAGACATACTAGCCGCGCTCGCCTACTGACTTTACTACTGAGTATTCAGACATACTAGCCACGCTCACTACTGACTTACCACTGAGTATTCAGACATACTAGCCACACTCACCTACTGATTTACTACTGAGTATTCAGACATACTAGCCACGCTCACTACTGACTTACTACTGAGTATTCAGACATACTAGCCACACTCACCTACTGATTTACTACTGAGTATTCAGACATACTAGCCCGCTTGCCTACTGATTTACTACTGAGTATTCAGACATACTAGCCACGCTCGCCTACTGATTTACTACTGAGTATTCAGACATACTAGCTGCGCTCGCCTACTGACTTTACTACTGAGTATTCAGACATACTAGCCACGCTCACTACTGACTTACTACTGAGTATTCAGACATACTAGCCACGCTCGCCTACTGACTTTACTACTGAGTATTCAGACATACTAGCCACGCTCACTACTGACTTCCTACTGAGTATTCAGACATACTAACCACACTCACCTACTGATTTACTACTGAGTATTCAGACATACTAGCCACGCTCGCCTACTGACTTTACTACTGAGTATTCAGACATACTAGCCACACTCACCTACTGATTTACTACTGAGTATTCAGACATACTAGCCCGCTTGCCTACTGATTTACTACTGAGTATTCAGACATACTAGCTGTGCTCGCCTACTGATTTACTACTGAGTATTCAGACATACTAGCCACACTCACCTACTGATTTACTACTGAGTATTCAGACATACTAGCCGCGCTCACCTACTGATTTACTACTGAGTATTCAGACATACTAGCCACCCTCACCTACTGATTCACTACTGAGTATTCAGACATACTAGCCGCGCTCGCCTACTGATTCACTACTGAGTATTCAGACATACTAGCCGCGCTCACCTACTGATTCACTACTGAGTATTCAGACATACTAGCCACGCTCGCCTACTGATTTACTACTGAGTATTCAGACATACTAGCCACGCTCACTTCTGACTTACTACTGAGTATTCAGACATACTAGCCACGCTCACTACTGACTTACTACTGAGTATTCAGACATACTAGCCACGCTCACTACTGACTTACTACTGAGTATTCAGACATACTAGCCACACTCACCTACTGATTTACTACTGAGTATTCAGACATACTAGCCCGCTCGCCTACTGATTTACTACTGAGTATTCAGACATACTAGCCGCGCTCGCCTACTGATTTACTACTGAGTATTCAGACATACTAGCCACACTCACCTACTGATTTACTACTGAGTATTCAGACATACTAACCGTGCTCGCCTACTGATTTACTACTGAGTATTCAGACATACTAGCTGCGCTCGCCTACTGATTTACTACTGAGTATTCAGACATACTAGCCACACTCACCTACTGATTTACTACTGAGTATTCAGACATACTAGCCGCGTTGCCTACTGATTTACTACTGAGTATTCAGACATACTAGCCGCGTTGCCTACTGATTTACTACTGAGTATTCAGACATACTAGCCACGCTGACCTACTGATTTACTACTGAGTATTCAGACATACTAGCCGCGTTGCCTACTGATTTACTACTGAGTATTCAGACATACTAGCCACGCTGACCTACTGACTTTACTACTGAGTATTCAGACATACTAGCCGCGTTGCCTACTGATTTACTACTGAGTATTCAGACATACTAGCCACGCTGACCTACTGATTTACTACTGAGTATTCAGACATACTAGCCACGCTCACCTACTGATTTACTACTGAGTATTCAGACATACTTGCCACGCCCACCTACTGATTTACTACTGAGTATTCAGATATACTAGCCACGCTCACCTACTGATTTACTACTGAGTTTTCAGACATACTAGCCACACTCACCTACTGATTTACCTACTGAGTATTCAGACATACTAGCCGCGTTGCCTACTGATTTACTACTGAGTATTCAGACATACTAGCCACGCTCACCTACTGATTTACTACTGAGTATTCAGACATACTTGCCACGCCCACCTACTGATTTACTACTGAGTATTCAGATATACTAGCCACGCTCACCTACTGATTTACTACTGAGTATTCAGACATACTAGCCGCGCTCGCCTACTGATTTACTACTGAGTATTCAGACATACTAGCCACGCTCGCCTACTGATATACTACTGAGTATTCAGACATACTAGCCACGCTCACCTACTGATTTACTACTGAGTATTCAGACATACTAGCCACGCTCACCTACTGATTTACTACTGAGTATTCAGACATACTAGCCACGCTCGCCTACTGATTTATTACTGAGTATTCAGACATACTAGCCGCGCTCGCCTACTGATTTACTACTGAGTATTCAGACATACTAGCCGCGTTCACCTACTGATTTACTACTGAGTATTCAGACATACTAGCCGCGCTCGCCTACTGATTTACTACTGAGTATTCAAACATACTAGCCACGCTCACTACTGACTTACTACTGAGTATTCAGACATACTAGCCACGCTCACTACTGACTTACTACTGAGTATTCAGACATACTAGCCACGCTCGCCTACTGATTTATTACTGAGTATTCAGACATACTAGCCGCGCTCGCCTACTGATTTACTACTGAGTATTCAGACATACTAGCCGCGTTCACCTACTGATTTACTACTGAGTATTCAGACATACTAGCCACGCTCGCCTACTGATTTATTACTGAGTATTCAGACATACTAGCCGCGCTCGCCTACTGATTTACTACTGAGTATTCAGACATACTAGCCGCGCTCGCCTACTGATTTACTACTGAGTATTCAGACATACTAGCCACGCTCACTACTGACTTACTACTGAGTATTCAGACATACTAGCCACGCTCACTACTGACTTACTACTGAGTATTCAGACATACTAGCCACGCTCACTACTGACTTACTACCGAGTATTCAGACATACTAGCCACGCTCACTACTGACTTACTACCGAGTATTCAGACATACTAGCCACGCTCACTACTGACTTATTACTGAGTCGTAGACTAGTAGAAGATTTTGGACGCACTGTTTATTTTTTTTGTCCTCTTTAATAAGGTCAGAAAGCAGAAGTCCCTCTCTTCTTAGTTATTTCCTTGTTTGTCTGTTTTCTCGTTCTCCCCCGTCTTGTTTTCTGGGAAACTTTTCTTTACTTCCTCTTTCTCGTGTCCTCTGAGGTGGCCAGCATTTCCCCTCACAGCCTTTGTTCTCCTTCCCGCCAACACGTCCCCAACCGCTGTGGTTCCTTTTATTTCACACCTGTTTTCGGGTAGACTCAAATCAGGCCCCTGCTGATCAGGTCTCTGGAATCATCATCCTATAAGCCTCTAATTGTTTCTCCAACAGGACAACCAGGAGTACAGACAGATGCTCAAGGGCTGCCTGGGATTCTTCAATAGGACCAAGAGTGCGGCTACCTTCCTCCGACAGGCAGGGGGCGCCGCTCTGCCTGACATGGTGGACTGGAGGGCAAAGGGCTACGTGACTGAAGTGAAGGACCAGGGGGCCTGTGGATCCTGCTGGGCCTTCAGTGCGGTGAGGACTGGTTTCAGACTGTGGCGTCCTGGTCAGACAGACGCTGGTGTTTAAAAGAATAACAACAATATCCTCAACAGCTGGTTAAGTCTGAGGCAGTAGCAAAGCACCGAACCTCCCTGGACAAGTGTGCTCACTGCCCCCTAGTGTGTGGCTGATCTCCTACACTTGCACTTTCTCTTGCAAGTGAATTAAGCTCATTGCTGGATCTAAGTATTCAAACATACAGTAAGCAGGTTGCTGATTGGATGATATCAAGTGGTTTGGGTAAAGGCTCCTCCCACTGTACATGACTGAAATGAAGACTTGTTGAAGTGCTGGATGTGTGAGTGCGTTTCCTGAAGTTGGAATTCCAGTTGGGAATCAAGTGCATGCTGTGTATATGAAGCTCAGCTAAACACTGATGTTCTTCTAGAACCTGGTGTGAAGGTTCTCTGTGGAAGATGTTTGTATCTGTGAGTCTGATTTAACATAAATGGAGTGATTTATACTGTACAGGTAGAGAGAAGTGACTCAACTCCATCACTCCAAATCTCCTGTAACACATTCCTCACAGTGGGCAGCTCTGAGTGACGTAGTTACCGGGACGTGAATTAAGCTGTCTGTAAAACTGTCATCATCAAACTGTCCTCCTCTCAGACAGGGGCGCTAGAGGGTCAGACGTTCAGGAAGACTGGTCATCTGGTGTCCCTCAGTGAGCAGCAGCTGGTGGACTGCTCTGGGGCTTTTGGGAATATGGGCTGCATGGGCGGCTGGATGTACTGGGCGTTCGAGTACGTGAAGGAGAACGGCGGACTGGACAATGAGGAGTCGTATCCCTACGAGGGCCGGGTGAGTGGACAGTACTCATACTGTATCCCAGAGGTCATCACTGCTGTTTAGTACACATTCCATTTGGGAAGCACCAAAATGGGAATTCTGGGAAAATATATATATATATTTTTCAATGCCGAATGGCAACTTTACAGGAGAGGCCAAAAACCTTCTTTACTTTGAATGGAAGTCAATGGAACCAGAAATGTTTATCAATTATTTTGGAGCATTTCTATTGGTCCGTTTATCCTGAAACTCAAGTCAATGTAAATGGCAGCTGCTTCATTCAAATAAGGTAGGAAAATAAAAATCACTGACCCCTCCCCCCTTTCTCTCTGCAGGATGGTGAATGCAGGTACAATCCGTCCACTGTGGGAGCGACCTGCGCCGGCTACGTGGACATCACTAAAGGGGACGAGGGAGCCCTGCAGGAAGCCGTGGCCACCGTTGGACCCGTTTCGGTGGCCATAGATGCCGGGCAGTCCTCCTTCCAGTTATATGAGTCAGGTGACCCTCAGTGGCACTCCCCACTTGCTCGTCCTTATCATTATCTTAGCAGAACACTAGCAACCACCTGGAACACCATATCAACCATCAAGGAGTTGCTGAAGATGCAGTTGTTCTAATGAACTGATGTTCTAACTGATTGCAGGTGTCTATAATGAGCCAGCCTGCAGCAGCAGTGAGCTGGATCACGGCGTCCTGGCCGTTGGTTACGGCACTGAGAGCGGACAGGACTACTGGCTGGTTAAGAACAGGTAAACAAACCAACAGCCAAAACATAGGCAACCAAAACTGATACTGGATCAGATCACAGGGACAGTTTAGGACTATATCTTCATTCTGATGTAAGGGGTAAGCAGGCCAGTAGTCCACATGGGCGGCTAATTCAAGTGTTTAATCTGGTTTTGCAGCTGGAGCACTGACTGGGGCGATAGAGGCTACATCAAGATGTCCAGGAACAAGAACAACCAGTGTGGTATTGCCACAGCAGCCAGCTACCCACTGGTCTAAAGGTGAGTTTAAATAAAGTTAATAAATTTTCCAAAGTGCTGATATTTAATTTTCCTACTTTTATTATTAAATATCAGTAAGAACAGCAGATCATACATTGAGCTCCAGTTTGAAGAACAAAGTTAGGTTCCAGATTTCTCCTGGACGCCCCAGACATTGTATGAATGTATTCAGTTCCTTCATCAGCAAATCTTGATTTAGCTTAATGAAGTACTGAGCAGTCAAAGCAGGTATTAGATGAGAACTGATAATAATACTGGGTTGTTTAGGAGAAGCTTGGAAAGGGTTAAATAAACACACTGACGTATGGAAAAGCACTACTTACTCTATTAATACTGATTAATATTTAATAATAAAGTGTAAAAGCACTACTTACTCTATTAATACTGATTAATATTTAATAATAAAGTGTAAAATCACTACTTACTCTATTAATACTGATTAATATTTAATAATAAAGTGTAAAAGCACTACTTACTCTATTAATACTGATTAATATTTAATAAAAAAAGGAGAAAAGCTCTACTTACTCTATTAATACTGATTAATATTTAATAAAACAGTGTAAAAGCTCTACTTACTCTATTAATACTGATTAATATTTAATAATAAAGTGTAAAATCACTACTTACTCTATTAATACTGATTAATATTTAATAATAAAGTGTAAAAGCTCTACTTACTCTATTAATACTGATTAATATTTAATAATAAAGTGTAAAAGCTCTACTTACTGTATTAATACTGATTAATATTTAATAATAAAGTATAAAAGATCTACTTACTCTATTAATACTGATTAATATTTAATAATAAAGTGTAAAATCACTACTTACTCTATTAATACTGTTTAATATTTAATAATAAAATGTAACAGCTCTACTTACTCTATTAATACTGATTAATATTTAATAATAACGTGTAAAAGCTCTACTTACTCTATTAATACTGATTAATATTTAATAATAAAGTGTAAAAGCTCTATTACCTCTATTAATACTGATTAATATTTAATAATAAAGTGTAAAAGCTCTACTACCTCTATTAATACTGATTAATATTTAATAATAAAATGTAACAGCTCTACTTACTCTATTAATACTGTTTAATATTTAATAAAAGTATAAAAGCTCTACTACCTCTATTAATACTGATTAATATTTAATAATAAAGTGTAAAAGCTCTACTTACTCTATTAATACTGATTAATATTTAATAATAAAGTGTAAAAGCTCTACTACCTCTATCAATACTGTTTAATATTTAATAATAAAGTGTAAAAGCTCTACTTACTCTATTAATACTGTTTAATATTTAATAATAAAGTGTTTACTGAGTAAATAAAAACTTCCTGACTGGAATAAACAGCTTTTATATATATATATATATATATATATATATATATATATATATATATATATATATATATATATATATATATATATATATGAATTCATATCTCATCGCTGTCCACAGAAAAACATGTATCTTTAAAACAGTAACTTCACAGGAAATGTTTTGAATGTGAGTCAATGGAAATGCAGCATTTCTATTGGTCCATTCATCATAAATGTTTCACTCAATGTAAACAACAGCTGTTGTGTTTAAATGATGGAAAAAAATAAAAATCAACAAAAATGGAGATTTTGGAGAAAAGATGGAAAGATTATTGTTATTGTTGTTGTTATTATTATTATTATTATTATTATTGTTATTATTATTATTATTATTATTATTATTATTATTATGGGCTCATTTGCACAGGAGGATGCATAAATGTACCGTATATACTGGCACAGTCCTGATGGAAGGGCTCTATTATAATAAGCTTTATAAAATAAGATTAGGTAATTTACTTATTTAACCCTTTAAAACCTGAACCATGAAACAACTGCCCAAATTGCCCGTTTATTGTACCTTTAATAAATAATAATAATAATAAAGTATGGATTATTATATAAATAATAATAACAAATAATAATATAATTAAATAACAGTTTGCATATATGAGTTTAGTTTTGTATCATATTTGGTACATATAGAACAAATGAAACATTCAGATGCACAACACAATGTTTTAACCCTTTACACTCTGAAATTCGTGTAAATATTTAGTTATTTCTAACTTCTGCTAATATTTTGTCCATATAGTACATAGTTTCAGACGTTCTGTATCTACTACAGTCTTTAATTCTCCACTAACATGTAGAAGAAAGTGTGGCTTTGAGCAGAGTTCAGATGAACATCAGGTTTTTCAGGTAAACAGTTCTAACGGTGATGATTTACAGTCTCACACACTCGTGTATTAAATATGAGTCAGTTGGCGTCTACAGGTTTTATTACTGATTACGTTCTGATCTGAACAGTGCAGTGATTTCAGTACATGGTTATTGTTTCTCTACAGAACCGAACGAAGCAACACTTCCATGGAAACGTCTTCCGTCTGACAGTCTGAGAATCTGCTCAGGAGCTTCTCCCTGAACCTGTTTACTGTAACTGTGTGTAAATGAACTACTGTAGCTGAATCTAATCATTGACCACTGCTGACCGGGTGTGAATGTGGAGACTAATGTGAGAGTGAGGAAATAAAATCAAGACTTTTCACCAAAAACTGCTTCTGTTGTGAATATTTAACGAGCCGCATTCATTCCTACATGGTCAAATATGCAAATAAGCTCTGTTCTGATTGGTTGTTCTATATTACACCACATTAAAAAAGCAGTCCGGGATGAAGCACTCCTTATAACTCCAGAGTAAGTGAGCTGTAGGCCACACAAGCAATGATGAGTGTGACATTAGAAACACTAAGCTTAGTTCCCAGTTATGGACTGTAAGATCAAATTTAATGAATCTCCAGGTCCTTTGAAGCCTGTGAGATCTTCTCCACTACAGCTTTATCCCAGTTACCGTAATCCTAAACCTCTCTGGGGATGCTCACAAGATGCTGGAGGAAACGTGAGAACTTCTAGGTTAATAGTCAGTAAAGTATGTATGTATTATGTATAATGTATTTAGGAAAAGAGTAAGAAAAGGAAAGAGAGAAAATATAACATAACAAAGGAGAAAAGAAGGTCTGCTGAGCCCAGGGTCCGAGGTTCAAATCCCACACAGACCACTATACACTCACAAACAAGTATCTTAAACAACAACAATAATATTAATAATAATAAATAAGCAATCCTCAATTTTTGCTCTGCACTGGGGTCCGCCACCCTCCCTGCCTGTAACAATAAGTTGTCGTTCTGCGACTATTTCAGCTTCAGTTCAGGCCGTAAATCTGAAAACCTTCAAAGAAGAAGAACCAGAATCAGTACTGGATGGCGATGACCTTTGGATCCTCAGATGGCACTGCATTAAAAACAGACCTTGAAATCACTGCATGGACTCAGGAACTCTTCCCAACACCATCAGCACAGTTCACCACTGCTCCACACACACAAGTTAAAACTCTACCATGTAAAGAAAAAAACAGATATAACCAGATCCAGAAAGAGCACCACCGCCTTCTCTGGGCCCGAGATCAGATCATGGATGGAGGAGATACAGAAAAGGGTCCTGTGGAATCAAAACCTGAATTCTTTTTGGAAATCATGGAAGAGAGAAAACATCTGGCTCAAAAGTCAGCATCTGTGATGGTATGTGGGGTCATTAGTGCACATGGTCTGGGTGACCTGCACGTCTGTGAAGCTCCATTAATGCTGAACGGTATATACGGGTTGTTTACTTTAGCAACACATTCTGTACGTATTACAGCAGCAGCTCTGCAGCTGAACAGGTACAGAGATCTGTTAACAGTAGAGCTGAACACAGAGCTGAACATCCACCTACAGTAAGTCTTTAAGAAATGAAGTTGCATATATATAGATATCAAGATCAAGATTTAGACCAATTTTAGAAGATTTTAGAAAAAGCTGTAGCTCGACAACTCTGTTCTTATCTACATAAGAACAGCATATATGAAAAATTCCAATCTGGTTTTAGGCCCCACCACAGCACAGAGACAGCTTTAGTTAAGATAACAAATGATCTTCTTCTTGCTTCTGATCAGGGCCACGTATCTCTGCTGGTACTACTCCATCTAAGTGCAGCTTTTGACACTATAGATCAGATATTCTCTCAGACAGATTACAAAACTTAGTTGGAATCCCAAAAAAAGGAGGAGGAATCAAACTCTGGTTGGTTGATAACACAACAGCCTCCTAACTAGGTGAGCTACCACACACTGGTAGTTGATAGGACTGAGAGCAGGCGAAGTCTAAGTGAAAATAGGAAACTCGGACTCGAGATTCGAACCCTGGCCATTAAGTTTCTAGACCGGCGCTCTGCCGCTGTGTTAGAGCCATGGTTGAAAAAGGCTCAAAAGAGTGCCTTATAAGGCAAGCCCAATGATGGGTGGAAGACAAAATAACGATTATTAAACACACACCCGTTTTGGATTTCGGCGGGAAAAGAACAAAGGGCGCAGCTGGCTCTCCCAAGAGAAAGGGGAAACGGGAAAAACTAAAGTAAAATGGCTTTCCAGATGTTCTCCTTCTCTGAATAAATGTTCAGATTAAATGTTAAACTTCGCTGACTTCTCTGTAGTACCTCAGTTCAGTAGTACCTCGTTCTCTGTAGTACCTCAGTTCAGTAGTACCTCGTTCTCTGTAGTACCTCGGTCCAGTAGTACCTTGTTGTCTGTAGTACTTCAGTTCAGTAGTACCTCGTTCTCTGTATTACCTCGGTTCAGTAGTACCTCGTTCTCTTTAGTACCTCGGTTCAGTAGTACCTTGTTGTCTGTATTACCTCGGTTCAGTAGTACCTCGTTCTCTGTAGTACCTCGGTCCAGTAGTACCTTGTTCTCTGTAGTACCTCGGTTCTGTAGTACCTCGTTCTCTGTATTACCTCGGTTCAGTAGTACCTCGTTCTCTGTAGTACCTCGGTTCAGTAGTACCTCGTGGTCTGTATAACCTAAGTTCAGTAGAACCTCATTCTCTGTAGTACCTGGTTCAGTAGTACCTTGTTGTCTATAGTACTTCAGTTCAGTAGTACCCCGTTCTCTGTAGTACCTCGGTCCAGTAGTACCCCGTTCTCTGTAGTACCTCGGTCCAGTAGTACCTCATTCTCTGTAGTTCCTGGTTCAGTAGTACCTCATTCTCTGTAGTTCCTGGTTCAGTAGTTATAAATCTCGGTGTGTTTGACTCTGATCTGACATTTAATCAACACGTAGGTAACATTACAAGAACAGCGTTTCTTCACCTACGAAACATTTCAAAGTTAAGAAATGTGTTATCTGTGTCTGATGCTGAAAAGTTAGTACTTGTCTTTATAACCTCAAGTCTAGATTACTGTACTGCATTATTGTCAGGATGCTCCAGCAGGAACCTGAATAAACTTCAGCTAGTTCAGAACTCTGCAGCTAGAGTACTAACTAAAACCAGAACCTTCCATCATCAGTCCAGTTTTATCAGCTACACTGACTTCCTGTCAAATACTTTCCCCTTTAGATAAGGAGAGGAGATCCAGGGGGTTCATGGACACAGAGGTTTATTTATTATTATCTTTACAGTCATACTCCTGAGCCGAACTAACTTTCTCTCTTTACTCTTCCTGAGGTAATGACTGTCCTCCTGTCTGTTGAACGCTGTTGGAGGACTGACCATCAGGACCTCCACCCCACCATCACCAGCCAGCTCACCTCCTCACCATCACCAGCCAGCTCTCCTGTACATCTGTGTCAACTGCTACACCCTAAGTTACATCACTGTACCATCCAGATGCACCAGCATTGAGATGTTCATATGGAAAAACAACATCTCGTGACTTCATTTAGATTTACATACACGTACTGGAAGATTTCAATCAGCCTAAACAGTCGCGAGTGCTGAGATGAATGAAAAACAACCTCTGGAGGTTTATCAGAAGCTCCTTGTTTCCCAGAAGCTTCCATTGTGGTAGTCAGTGGTGGAGGAGCTTTATCTTCCCGTCTTACGTAGGTTCTATACAATAACACAAGCCTGGGCAAGCCTTGGTGTGTTATTTTGTGCATGTGTGTTGTGGTTGCGTGTGACCGGTGCCTGATATAAATCAATACCTGCACTGATATCCATCTACGTATATATTGTGAACACATACAGGTAGCTGTAAAACTCACGGAGCACTACACACAGGTATGTACCGGGCTGGCTTGTTTCTGCGTCTAGTCAAACTTTTTATTGATATTTAAAAAATTCCTGTAATGAAATTCTTAGTAATAGTAATAAATAGTAACTCTACAGGAGAGATAAAAACTTTCTTAACTTCTAACGTATGTTCATATAAAAAGGGGTTTTATTAGAAGTGATTTTGGAGCATTTGTATTGATCCATTCATCATGACCTTTCTCAAGATATAAAGAGCAGCTGTCGTGTTTATATGATAAAGAAAAATGTATATCGTCAAAAATGGAATTTCATGTTTTCTTATATATATATATATATATATATATATATATATATATATATATATATATATATATATATAGTGGTGAGAAAAAGTTTGTAAATCTTTTGGAGTTGTATGGTTATCTGTATTAATTTGTCATAAACTGTGATCTAATCCTCATCCAAGTCAAGAGTACTGACAAATACATTGTGCCTAAAATAAAAAGATATATAATCTATATATAATAATATATAATCTTTCAGGTCTTTATTGAGAACAACTATAAAAACTCTATAGTGCTGCTGGATAAGGTAGTAAACTCTTGAGTTAATGACCAGAAGAAAGCTAATTGGAGTCAACTGTTGGCATATCTGGAGTCTTGTTAAGAAACTGAGTTTGGAGATGTGGACTAGAGCTACTCCGACTGATAAAATCCACCTAAACTTTTAGAGTTTGCTCTGCACAAGAGGATCTACAGTCAAAAATGGTTGATTTACATCAAAGAAAGGGTTACAAAGTGACTTTAGACGACTTTAGAAGTCAACCAGTCTACAGTACAGCAAACAATCTACAAATGGAGGCAATTTGGGACCGGGGCTACTCTGCCAAGAAGAGGGTGTCCAGTCAAAATTCATCAATCAGATAAAGAAACAACCCCGAGTGACAGCCAAAGATTTGAAGGCATCATTGGTGCAGGCTAACGTCTGTGTTTGTGAGTCCACAGTCTGTAAAACCTTGAACAAGCAGGGTGTCTATGGCAGGACATCACGAAGGAAGCTGCTGTTCGCTGAAGAGAACACTGCTGCACGCCTGAAGTTTGTGGAAGAGCACATTGACACTGCACGACTGTCTTGGCACAATTAATGTCTAATACGTAATATTATTAAAATGAATACTGTTTTAATAATATGTCCCATAAGCATAAGACATATTTATCTCATCACTGTTGAGTTCAAATTATGTAAAAAAAAAATTGTCAAAAATGGAGATATATGTTCTTCTTTGAACGGCGGCAATATGCTAATATCTATATATCTAATAATATTCTCTCTATGAGTTTTACATATGTAGCTGTATGTAATGTGAATGTGTTCCATGTAAAACAGACTAGTATGTAAGTATCTATATGTAACGTCTCATGTTTCATATGTAATACATGGTGTGTTCCAGAAACACTGAGACTGCAGAATGAGGGTGCTACTCACTGTCGCCGCTCTGGTGGTCGTGGTCAGAGCAGCCAGAGCAGCCAGCCTCTCTCTGGAGGATCTGGAGTTCCATGCCTGGAAGCTGAAGTTTGGTGAAGATCCATATTTTGCTATGAATGAATGATTAGGTTCAGATGAAGCGCAATAACAGTAGTGACACCCATTGGCGTAGGAACGGGTGGGGGGGGGGGGGGGCTGTGTTTGTTGTTTGCAACAGACTCTGGTTGCTAGGTGGTCTTACACTTTGTTAAGAGCTGAGCTCTCTCCTCGCTGTAGCTCGCGCCAGCTTTAAACGCGAGGTCAGTGAGAGCAGTGAATAACAGCGATGATCATATATACTGCTAACGTTTATATTAACTTTAGTCAGAAAGCACTCTGAAACATAAAGTTAAACTTAGTAAATGTTAAATTCATAGAGAGTATATGGTAAAACCAATTAGTTTAAGAACGAAAAGACAGCGTAAAAAATATAAATAATAAAAAAATGAATAAATTAATGAATAAATAAAAAGACACCATCATTAGAAGTGCTGTCAGTAGTGCAGTATGTAATGTTTCAGAGAGCGCTGTTTGGGACACAGTCTTACTGTCTAACATTAATGTTAAGACAAATTAAGTCTTTATTTAGTTTATTTATCATTTCATTTCAGCATTATACCACCAAAGGAAATTATTATTGTTTTGGTTATATGTGTATATAATCCAGACATGCTTGTATAATTTAAGTTTTAAATCTAGTTTAGTGTGTAAAATGATTTTTAATTGGATTTGTCTAATAATAATCAGACGGATAATGTACAGATAATTATTTATTTATTAGTAATTTACTGTAATTCCACAAATGTTGTTCTACGTCACTATACATGCAGTGATTTACTACCTTACCTACAGTGGAATCAGATTATAGCTAATATTTAGGGGACAGGGTGGGCTTTGATTCAAACACCAGGTCTTTCCGTTACTGAGACAGACGACTGCTTGAAATGTCCTTTATCTGCAGTTTCACTATAGGTCTGTCTCAAACCCTAGTGAGTGTGTAAGTCGGCTGTCTAGGTAGTGAGTGTGTAAGTAGGCTGTCTAGGTAGTGAGTGTGTAAGTAGGCTGTCTAGGTAGTGAGTGTGTAAGTAGCAGCGTTCTCTCCTCATCTCTCCTCATAAAACAGATTACTGAGACACTCTAGTTAGAGAGAGACTGCGTCACGGCTTGTTCTCGCCCACTGCAGCACGCCACCGGCTGTTTAGCTGGTTGCTAAGTGACCAGCCAGCATCCAAAACAATAGATAGATAGATAGATAGATAGATAGATAGATAGATAGATAGATAGATAGATAGATAGATAGATACTTTATTGATCCCGAAGGAAATTTAGCCTGAGGCTTAAAAATCCGCTAGCATAAATGCTAATGTCTGGAGTATAAAGTGTAAATGGTGAAGGACTCGTTACAGAGTTGATAATAAAATACTGTTTTGTGTGATTATATGACCAGAAACACATTAAAACTCCAGAGAATCAAAATAACTCACATTTTAAAACCACTTCACTGCTCCTAGATTAGCCTGCAGTGCATCATGGGATTGTCTTAGCGGCTGAGGAAGCGTTCGATGCTTCATGTCTAAATAAGGTTCCTCAGTAGACAGCATGTTTAAGGTATGTAAGTATTGGGACAGTCTACATGTCAGGAGCGCATACTATGAAGTAAAATGCTGCCTATGTAGGAGCTCAGTAGGATTTGACCCTCTGATTCATTCTGACTGGAGCTTATTTTTAGCTCCTGAACTGCCTGGTTATGTACCGTCAACATCTTTACTGTCATGTTGGTGATGTAAGTCATGCAGTACAGCATGTTCACTCAACTCATATGTGTATATATAGTTCATTCAGCCTGTTTTTCTTCTTTCCTTTGTCCACTCCTCTATGTTAGGTAAGATCTACCATTCTGGAGAAGAGGAGTCTCAGCGGAAGATGATCTGGCTGGACAATCGTAAGCTGGTCCTGGTGCACAACCTGCTGGCTGATGAGGGAATCAAGACCTACAGACTCGGCATGAACCAGTTTGGAGACATGGTGAGAGAATTGCTGGCGGTAAAAATGGCCCTTGAGGAATGGAGACCCTGGTTGGAGGGAGCAGACCACTCTTTTTTTATTTTTTAGTTCTGACAGACCAGAGTATTTAAAATTGGCTAAATGTTTAAACCCCTGTCAAGCCCTTTTCTTTACTCAGTTTCATTTTAACATTTTGCTTTGACCCGGTGGTCCCCGGGATCGCAGGGGTGCTGGACGGAGAGAGCCCTGCCAGTATGGGACTTGGGCCGAGCCGAATGGGAGCCGGGGGATTCTTCCTCTGGGCCACACTGGAAAGGAGTTATTTCAGTGGAGGAGCAAATCAGTGAGTTCTGTGGCATGTCGGCCCATAAGAGATAGCAAGGCCAGTCAGATGGGTGATCTTGACAGAAGATACGGAGGATTTTACCCAGTTCCTGGTTCACTTTCTCACACTGGCCATTGGACTGCAGATGGTACCTAGATGAAGCTGACAGTGACCCCCAGATGTTCAAAGAAACTGCACCAGATTCAAGAAGTGAACTGAGGGCCATGATGGTCAAGATAGTGGTGGACCCCTCAGACATGCTATATGAGACCA
The DNA here is from genome assembly GCA_021613375.1 of Megaleporinus macrocephalus. Taxonomy (NCBI): domain Eukaryota; kingdom Metazoa; phylum Chordata; class Actinopteri; order Characiformes; family Anostomidae; genus Megaleporinus; species Megaleporinus macrocephalus. Next base: position 1,091,972 of record CM038712.1, read on the forward strand.
GGGATTTTCAGGAATGGGCAGAGGTTTTAATTTTCCTGGTGGTAAGGGTTTAGGGGCACATGCAGAGCAAGAGGATACAAACCTATGTATATCCCTGGTCATGATTCCCAACAGTATCTAGCAGAGATAAGCTGGTAAGTACACCCCTCTCCAGGATGAGCAGACACCAGAGAGGAGTGAGGTCATGTAATCGGTCGATCTTGTAACTGGAGAGGTACATATTTCTTGTCACAACAGAAAGGCTAAAAGGCATCACTAAATATTCACAGTGCCCCCTAATGGTCAGAAATGCAGTTTTCCACTCATTGCTCTCTTTAATTCTTACCTAAATTTAGGCACTTCATAGGTCATCCTAGTGTCTCGTAATTGTTCTAGGCCTGAGGGGACGAGTGGTAGGGGGTATGAGAATTTTTTTGTGAGGTCGCTGATGCCTCCATCCTTCTTTTTAACAAATAAGAAGCCTGAAGTTACTGGAGAAGGGCTGAATGAACCCCTGTGCTAAGGCCTGGCTTACATATTCTTCCATGGCCCCATCCTCCTATTATGTAAGGTGGTAAAGCCATGCTTTAGGAAGGGGAGCACCCTCTATCAGGTCCAGAGGCGGATGCCTGGTGGCATTGGTCTTGCTGAAAACCTCCAGCAGATCAGAGTATTCCTCAGGAATGTGGTTAAGTTAATCACACTGTGGGTTCTCAACAAAAGTGGACCTTAAACAAGAGCCAGGTTTGGTTAAGCATTCATTCAAACAGAATGTACACCAGGCTGTGATCTCCTGATCCCTCTAGGAAATCTGAGGGTTGTGCTTACTCAACCAAGGCAGTTATAGAATGACTGGGTATTCAGAAGTGTCAACAACAAACAGATTGAGTAGTTATGAATATAAGCAACTTGTATCCAACTGGGCCGGCTTGGTAAGACAGAGAGGCAGAGAGTGACAGTACACAGTAACATGCAGCATGAAGGACTTGATAACCAAACCCTTTGTGGGAACACTCTCCAGGGGTCGACGTCTGACGTTTGGGTGGACTGGCAGGACAGTCTGCAACGAAATGGCCTGCTGCACCACAGTACATGCACAAGCCACTATTCAGGCAACACAGCTGCTCCTCACAGTTCAGAGTCGAGGTGTCACATTGCATTGGTACAGAGGAGTCGATTCCTTGGCTGGATCTGATGCCGACACCCTCTGTGTGCAAGTGGGTCGGTTTTTTAGATGAACTCCTCCAGAGAAGTTGGTTCAGGTGTATGGCGATGACGATGAGTTGGTCCAGAGACAAATTATAGTCCGGGCACACCAGCTCCGTCAAGATGTCTGTGTTCAGCCCATTGCTAAACGCCACAATGACGGCTTGCTTGTTGGTCCGGAACTCAAGAGCGTAGGTAGCCGTAGCTTGCTCAAACGTTCCCCTTTGATCTTCACATCATGCGAAAAGAGTTGTAAACTCTGAAACAAACTGAGCAAAACTGATATTCTGAATATGTGCCCAGGTTGTCTATGCCTCATCTAACGCCTTCCCAGTAAGGTGTGAGACACAAAAAGAGATTTTGGCCTGATCAGAAGCAGCAGGAGAGATACTAAAATAATTGGAGCATTGAAGCAGAAAACGGTGGGAGGCGTTACAATCAGAACAAGATCTCAGCATCTACACTATCTTCTTCAGTCCTGTTAGAGAAGCAGCTCATGTGGCTCCTCATGAAGCTGCTGGTCAGAATGTTCAAAGTATGTAAACCTGCATCAGAGCAAATGAGCTCATTTCTAAAAGACCCTCGAAACATTCTTTAAACACCACCAGATGTTTAATTCTGCTCCAGGAATAATTCCATACCGACTATTCTATAGTTCTGATCTCTTCACACTTATTCACTAATATTATTTTTATTATTAATATAATACACAGAAGAAGAACCTGAGGAGGTGTGTTGCAACCTTTGACTGGTAGTGCACGTGTTTTGTATATCACCACTGTGGTAGCAAAATCTCATTATTATACTTAAACACATTAAACATTAAGAAGATTGTGATATTTTCATGTGAGTCAGTTCCAGAGACAGAATCTGTTATTTATGATAACAGCTCAGATTTTCTATTATAATGGCATCTTCTGACAACTGATCACTATTCAATCAATCTTAATGTTGCAGCCAGTATTCAGTAAACAAGCTTCTAGAAGATAATATCCCACCTGCAGCTAAGATTCGAAGCGAAGAAGAGCGTTACTGCAGGATTACATCAAATTTCAAACCATCAATCTACCTTTTCAGCTTTTCAGTCGGTGGCTGTGAAGATCTACTCTAACCAGAATCAGCTGGAAACCCGACCCCTGTCACAGCTCTATTCGTAATGGAACAGGGCACTACTTCTTGTGGCAGAAGGACACGAAAGTGATGGATCCCTCCAGATCAGCCATTTGGGTGAATAACATCAAAACTGGGGGCGACGTATGACCAAAACAGCACAATCATGGTGTATAAACCAACTATGCTGATGTTCCGCATGGACCTGTTAAACGGAGGGGCTACAGAGCGACGGAGAGGAAATTCATGAAATTGATCCCTGCTCTTAACATCTTCTTTCTGTGCAAATCAGTGCAGAGACAACAACAAGTTCCAAGTTCCAGAAACACATGACAGAATTTCTATGGGAATGTTGAACCTGATCCTGGAGATACCTACCTACCTACCTACCTACCTTCCTGCGGAGACTAGTTCCAACCAGACTCTTCCACAGCTAGTTAACCTAGACAAGACTGCAGGGAGGTAGATCTCCAGGACGAGGGCTAAGGTCTAACTAGTTAAGGATGTACTAATCCATGAAAATACAGATAAAACTTCCTGAACTGACTGATGAGAATCAGAGCATGAACGTTAACTGTTCTCACCTTCACTGTTGGTCTCTGGAATCATCGTCCTATAAGCCTCTAATTGTTTCTCCAACAGGACAACCAGGAGTACAGACAGATGCTCAAAGGCTGCCTGGGATTCTTCAATAGGACCAAGAGCCGCAGCAAAGTTACCTTCCTCCGTCAGGCAGGGGGCGCTGTTCTGCCTGACATAGTGGACTGGAGGACAAAGGGCTACGTGACTGAAGTGAAGGACCAGGGGGCCTGTGGATCCTGCTGGGCCTTCAGTGCGGTGAGGACTGGTTTCAGACTGTGGCGTCCTGGTCAGACAGACGCTGGTGTTTAAAAGAATAACAACAATATCCTCAACAGCTGGTTAAGTCTGAGGCAGTAGCAAAGCACCGAACCTCCCTGGACAAGTGTGCTCACTGCCCCCTAGTGTGTGTGTTCACTAGTCTCTGTATGTATGTGGGTGTTTCACTGCCCCCTAGTGTGTGTGTTCACTAGTCTCTGTATGTATGTGGGTGTTCCACTGCCCCCTGGTGTGTGTGTTCACTAGTCTCTGTATGTATGTGGGTGTTTCACTGCCCCCTGGTGTGTGTGTTCACTAGTCTCTGTATGTATGTGGGTGTTTCACTGCCCCCTAGTGTGTGTGTGTTCACTAGTCTCTGTATGTATGTGGGTGTTTCACTGCCCCCTAGTGTGTGTGTGTTCACTAGTATCTGTATGTATGTTGGTGTTTCACTGGCCCCTAGTGTGTGTGTTCACTAGTCTCTGTATGTATGTTGATGAAGAGGAGACGTTACATTACAGACCACCGAGTTCAGCAGCTTCACCATGGATTTAAATGCAGAAACTCGGAATTCTGACATGTTCAGAATTCTGAAGATGTTTGTATCTGTTAGTCTGATTTAATGTAAACGGAGTGATTTATACTGAACAGGTAGAGAGAAGTGACTCAACTCCATCACTCTGGGCAGCTCTGAGCTGGGACTCTGAGTGACATAGCTACTAGGATGTGTTACGGCCAGCTCGTTCAGTCAGACCGAAACATAAAAAGAAGTGGGGAAACAACACCAGGTTCAATTTAACGTAAATATAATGTATTTATAAATACAAAATCTAGGGGATATAAATAAAGAAAAATAACACCTAAGGATCGAGGTTGGCACCCAAATACATGTGGTTACAAAACTCAAAGTAACCAAAGAATACCAAACAACCATGAGGCCTAACAGGCCTCATAACCAAAAGAAGGACACCGAGAGAGAGAGAGCGGGAGGTAATCCAGAGGAATGCTTTATCTCCTCTCAGGTGCTCTCAATTACCATGTGACCCAAACAGCACCCTGCCCAAACCTACACTGCCCCCACAGCTCAGGCAGTGTCAACACGGGGTCATAACAGATGTGAATAAAGCTGTTTGTAAAACTGTCATCATCTCTCACTTCCTCCTCCTCCTCCTCTCAGACAGGGGCACTAGAAGGTCAGACGTTCAGGAAGACTGGTCATCTGGTGTCCCTCAGTGAGCAGCAGCTGGTGGACTGCTCTGGGGCTTTTGGGAATATGGGCTGCAGGGGCGGCTGGATGTACTGGGCGTTCGAATACGTGAAGGTGAACGGGGGACTGGACACAGAGGAGTCGTATCCCTACGAGGCCCGGGTGAGTGGACAGTACTCATACAACACTGTAAGCGTTACTACAGCTGTTTCATTGTCGGACAGCTAATGTAGAGCAGAGTTACATCCTAATAAACATTCCATTGGGGAAGCACCAACATGGGAAGTCTGGGAATATTTATTTTTCAGTGCCAGTTCTGATACTGCTGAAAAACACGTTTCTCCAAAACAGCAACTTTACAGTAGAGGCCTTTTATATTTGTAATGTAAGTTAATGGAACCAGAAATGTTTTCCAGTTATTTTGGAGCGTTTCTATTGGTCCTTCCACTATGAACATTTCCGACAATACAAACGTAAGCTGTTTCATTCAAATGAGATGGAAATACGTGTTTTTCTTTGGACATCGCCAATATGCAAAAATAGACATTTTCATCTACTTGGAAGGCTTGAAAACCCTGTTCAGGTCCTCCTGGACTCCAATGACCCCTCTCCCCCTTTCTCTCTGCAGGACTTTGTATGCAGGTACAATCCATTTACTGCGGGAGCGACCTGCGCCGGCTACGTGGACATCACCAAAGGGGACGAGAGAGCCCTGCAGGAAGCCGTGGCCACCGTTGGACCCGTTTCGGTGGCCATAGATGCCGGGCATTCCTCCTTCCAGTTATATGTGTCAGGTGACCCTCAGTGGCAGTGCCCACAAACAAAAATGTTTGAACACACCTACTCATCTTTTTCATTGTCTTAGCAGAACACTAGTAACCCCCTGGAACACCATAGCAAACACAGACAAGTTGCTGAAGATGCAGTTGTTCTAATGAACTGATGTTCTAACTGATTGCAGGTGTCTATAATGAGCCAGCCTGCAGCAGCAGTGAGCTGGATCACGCTGTCCTGGTTGTTGGTTACGGCACTGAGAGCGGACAGGACTACTGGCTGGTCAAGAACAGGTAAACAAACCAACAACCAAAACATAGGCAACCAAAACTGATACTGGATCAGATCACAGGGACAGTTTAGGACTATATCTTCATTCTGATATGAGGGAAACCAGGCCAGTGGTCCACATGGGCGACAAGTTAAAGCGTTCAATCTGGTTTTGCAGCTGGAGCACTGACTGGGGCGATAGAGGCTACATCAAGATGTCCAGGAACAAGAACAACCAGTGTGGTATCGCCACAGCAGCCAGCTACCCACTGGTCTAAAGGTGAGTTTAAATATAGTTACTGTTAATTGCTGATATATAATTTTCAAATTTTTACCAGACGTGTTTTACCACATGACCTGGACTCGTGTCCAACTCAAGTCACTAAACTGATGACTTGTGACTTGACAAGATCACTAAAGACTTGCAACTTGACTTAGACTTGACTAACTTTTTTTTGAGCTTTAAGACTTGAAAAGACTTGTCATCCTATTTTAACATAATAAATAAGGAAAACTTAAACTTAAGGAAAATCCAATTACTGATCATTTTCTATTAAATGTTGCTGTAACGCTAGGGAGCTGAGCTGCACTGCTTAGTTTATTCGTAACCTAGCAACAAGTGAAGTTCTGCAGCCAATCACGGGAAGCTTTGGGGGGTACCGATGTTGAGTTTGTGCGGCGACGAGGAGCAACAATCTCCCGAAAATAATCCCGTCCAACTACAAAGATTCTGCTGCAGTAAATAAAAAAGAACTGAAACATGCAGGACACGTGGAGTCAAGATCACAGATGGAACTTCAACCACTTCAAACTCTGTTCAACTTTAGAGACACGAAGAACAGCAATCTTGATTTATCTTAATGAAGTACTGAGCAGTCACAGCAGGTATTAGATGAGAACTGATAATAATACTGGGTTGTTTAGGAGAAGCTTGGAAAGAGTTAAATAAATACACTGATGTATGGAAGACACTACTTACTCTATTAATACTGATTAATATTTAATAATAAAGTGTAAAAGCACTACTTACTCTATTAATACTGATTAATATTTAATAATAAATTGTAAAAGCACTACTTACTCTATTAATACTGATTAATATTTTATTATAAAGTTTAAAAGCTCTACTTACTCTATTAATACTGTTTAATATTTAATAATAAAGTGTAAAAGCTCTACTTACTCTATTAATACTGATTAATATTTAATAATAAAGTGTAAAAGCTCTACTTACTCTATTAATACTGTTTAATATTTAATAATAAAGTGTAAAAGCTCTACTTACTCTATTAATACTGATTAATATTTAATAATAAAGTGTAAAAGCTCTACTTACTCTATTAATACTGATTAATATTTAATAATAAAGTGTAAAAGCTCTACTTACTCTATTAATACTGATTAATATTTAATAAAAAAGTGTAAAAGCTCTACTTACTCTATTAATACTGATTAATATTTAATAATAAAGTGTAAAAGCACTACTTACTCTATTAATACTGTTTAAAATTTAATAATAAAGTTTAAAAGCTCTACTTACTCTATTAATACTGATTAATATTTAATAAAAAAAGTGTAAAAGCTCTACTTACTCTATTAATACTGATTAATATATAATAATAAATTTTAAAAGCTCTACTTACTCTATTAATACTGTTTAATATTTAATAAAAAAGTGTAAAAGCTCTACTTACTCTATTAATACTGATTAATATTTAATAATGAAGTGTAAAAGCTCTACTTACTCTATTAATACTGATTAATATTTAATAATAAAGTGTAAAAGCTCTACTTACTCTATTAATACGTTTTAATATTTAATAAAAAAGTGTAAAAGCTCTACTTACTCTATTAATACTGTTTAATATTTAATAATAAAGTGTAAAAGCTCTACTTACTCTATTAATACTGATTAATATTTAATAAAAAAGCAAAAGCTCTACTTACTCTATTAATACTGATTAATATTTAATAATAAAGTGTAAAAGCTCTACTTACTCTATTAATACTGATTAATATTTAATAATAAAGTGTAAAAGCTCTACTTACTCTATTAATACTGATTAATATTTAATAAAAAAGTGTAAAAGCTCTACTTACTCTATTAATACTGATTAATATTTAATAATAAAGTGTAAAAGCACTACTTACTCTATTAATACTGTTTAAAATTTAATAATAAAGTTTAAAAGCTCTACTTACTCTATTAATACTGATTAATATTTAATAAAAAAGTGTAAAAGCTCTACTTACTCTATTAATACTGATTAATATATAATAATAAAGTGTAAAAGCTCTACTTACTCTATTAATACTGTTTAATATTTAATAAAAAAGTGTAAAAGCTCTACTTACTCTATTAATACTGATTAATATTTAATAATGAAGTGTAAAAGCTCTACTTACTCTATTAATACTGATTAATATTTAATAATAAAGTGTAAAAGCTCTACTTACTCTATTAATACGTTTTAATATTTAATAAAAAAGTGTAAAAGCTCTACTTACTCTATTAATACTCTTTAATATTTAATAATAAAGTGTAAAAGCTCTACTTACTCTATTAATACTGATTAATATTTAATAAAAAAGTAAAAGCTCTTCTTACTCTATTATTACTGATTAATATATAATAATAAAGTGTAAACGCACTACTTACTCTATTAATACTGTTTATATTCAAAAATAAAGTGTAAAAGCTCTACTTACTCTATTAATACTGATTAATATTTAATAAAAAAGTAAAAGCTCTACTTACTCTATTATTACTGATTAACATATAATAATAAAGTGTAAACGCACTACTTACTCTATTAATTACTGTTTATATTCAATAATAAAGTGTAAAAGCTCTACTTACTCTATTAATACTGTTTAATATTTAACAATAAAGTGTAAAAGCACTACCTGCTCTATTAATACTGTTTAATATTCAATAATAAAGTGTAAAAGCTCTACTTACTCTATTAATACTGATTAATATTTAATAATGAAGTGTAAAAGCTCTACTTACTCTATTAATACTGATTAATATATAATAATAATGTGTAAAAGCTCTACTTACTCTATTAATACTGATTAATATTTAATAAAAAAGTGTAAAAGCTCTACTTACTCTATTAATACTGATTAATATTTAATAATAAAGTGTAAAAGCTCTACTTACTCTATTAATACTGATTAATATTTAATAATAAAATGTAAAAGCTCTACTTACTCTATTAATACGGTTTAATATTTAATAAAAAAGTGTAAAAGCTCTACTTACTCTATTAATACTGTTTAATATTTAATACTAAAATGTAAAAGCTCTACTTACTCTATTAATACTGATTAATATTTAATAAAAAAGTGTAAAAGCTCTACTTACTCTATTATTACTGATTAATATATAATAATAGTGTAAAAGCACTACTTACTCTATTAATACTGTTTAATATTTAACAATAAAGTGTAAAAGCACTACCTGCTCTATTAATACTGTTTAATATTCAATAATAAAGTGTAAAAGGTCTACTTACTCTATTAATACTGATTAATATTTAATAATGAAGTGTAAAAGCTCTACTTACTCTATTAATACTGATTAATATATAATAATAAAGTGTAAAAGCTCTACTTACTCTATTAATACTGATTAATATTTAATAAAAAAGTGTAAAAGCTCTACTTACTCTATTAATACTGATTAATATTTAATAATAAAGTGTAAAAGCTCTACTTACTCTATTAATACTGTTTAATATTTAATAATGTGTAAAAGCACTACTTAATCTACTTATACTGTTTAATATTTAATAATAAAGTGTAAAAGCTCTACTTACTCTATTAATACTGATTAATATTTAATAATAAAGTGTAAAAGCTCTACTTACTCTATTAATACTGTTTAATATTTAATAATAAAGTGTAAAAGCTCTACTTACTCTATTAATACTGATTAATATTTAATAAAAAAGTAAAAGCTCTACTTACTCTATTATTACTGATTAATATATAATAATAAAGTGTAAACGCACTACTTACTCTATTAATACTGTTTATATTCAAAAATAAAGTGTAAAAGCTCTACTTACTCTATTAATACTGATTAATATTTAATAAAAAAGTAAAAGCTCTACTTACTCTATTATTACTGATTAATATATAATAATAAAGTGTAAACGCACTACTTACTCTATTAATACTGTTTATATTCAATAATAAAGTGTAAAAGCTCTACTTACTCTATTAATACTGTTTAATATTTAACAATAAAGTGTAAAAGCACTACCTGCTCTATTAATACTGTTTAATATTCAATAATAAAGTGTAAAAGCTCTACTTACTCTATTAATACTGATTAATATTTAATAATGAAGTGTAAAAGCTCTACTTACTCTATTAATACTGATTAATATATAATAATAAAGTGTAAAAGCTCTACTTACTCTATTAATACTGATTAATATTTAATAAAAAAGTGTAAAAGCTCTACTTACTCTATTAATACTGATTAATATTTAATAATAAAGTGTAAAAGCTCTACTTACTCTATTAATACTGATTAATATTTAATAATAAAATGTAAAAGCTCTACTTACTCTATTAATACGGTTTAATATTTAATAAAAAAGTGTAAAAGCTCTACTTACTCTATTAATACTGTTTAATATTTAATACTAAAATGTAAAAGCTCTACTTACTCTATTAATACTGATTAATATTTAATAAAAAAGTGTAAAAGCTCTACTTACTCTATTATTACTGATTAATATATAATAATAGTGTAAAAGCACTACTTACTCTATTAATACTGTTTAATATTTAACAATAAAGTGTAAAAGCACTACCTGCTCTATTAATACTGTTTAATATTCAATAATAAAGTGTAAAAGGTCTACTTACTCTATTAATACTGATTAATATTTAATAATGAAGTGTAAAAGCTCTACTTACTCTATTAATACTGATTAATATATAATAATAAAGTGTAAAAGCTCTACTTACTCTATTAATACTGATTAATATTTAATAAAAAAGTGTAAAAGCTCTACTTACTCTATTAATACTGATTAATATTTAATAATAAAGTGTAAAAGCTCTACTTACTCTATTAATACTGTTTAATATTTAATAATGTGTAAAAGCACTACTTAATCTACTTATACTGTTTAATATTTAATAATAAAGTGTAAAAGCTCTACTTACTCTATTAATACTGATTAATATTTAATAATAAAGTGTAAAAGCTCTACTTACTCTATTAATACTGTTTAATATTTAACAATAAAGTGTAAAAGCACTACCTGCTCTATTAATACTGTTTAATATTCAATAATAAAGTGTAAAAGCTCTACTTACTCTATTAATACTGATTAATATTTAATAATAAAGTGTAAAAGCTCTACTTACTCTATTAATACTGATTAATATATAATAATAAAGTGTAAAAGCTCTACTTACTCTATTAATACTGTTTAATATTTAATAATAAAGTGTAAAAGCTCTACTTACTATATAAATACTGTTTAATATTTAATAATAAAGTGTAAAAGCACTACTTAATCTACTTATACTGTTTAATATTTAATAATAAAGTGTAAAAGCACTACTTAATCTACTTATACTGTTTAATATTCAATAATAAAGTGTAAAAGCTCTACTTACTCTATTAATACTGATTAATATTTAATAATAAAGTGTAAAAGCTCTACTTACTCTATTAATGCTGCTTAATATATAATAATAAAGTGTAAAAGCTCTACTTACTCTATTAATACTGTTTAATATTTAATAATAAAGTGTAAAAGCTCTACTTACTCTATTAATACTGATTAATATTTAATAATAAAGTGTAAAAGCTCTACTTACTATATTAATACTGTTTAATATTTAATAATAAAGTGTAAAAGCACTACTTAATCTACTTATACTGTTTAATATTTAATAATAAAGTGTAAAAGCACTAGGTTCTAGGTTAATAGTAAGTAAAGTCTAATATTTGGGTGAAGGGTAGTGCAGCGCCACAAGCTGCCAGCAGGGGGACTGGTCGCTGCAGTGAAAGAAACATGGAATTGGGTAAAAAAACTCAAATTCAAATAAATATAAGTTTCTCCATTTCTGGTTTAAACAGTCGGGTTTCACAGTCAACGTTCGTTTTTAGAGCACGTTATTCTTTTTCCGACTTGCTTTAATTTCTGACTATTGTTTCTCGCTTCGTACCTCGGCTGTGTGTATGCACCGCACCCCCCGAATCTGCACAGATCTGATTGGCTGAGGAGCCTTTAGTGATCTTACAATGCACGTAATTGGTCTGTGAGGTTACTGCGCCATAAAGCCCGTATACCGTAAAGACAAAAATAGTTCAGCCGCTTAAAATAATTTTAACGCTTAAAAAAATAAACAATTAAATTAATTAAATCGTACTTAATAATTTATTGCTTTGGGTCCATATTGGACAACGTCTGGGTCCAGACCCGGACTGTGGTCCACCTATTAGTGACCTCTGGTTTACACCAAGAACAGAGTTTCCTTGGTCTGATTTAAAGTTAGCTGTAAGTTCCTGCCTGTTCTCTATCCTCCGTTGAAGTAGTGGTAAGGCGCTGGTCTGCCGAGCTCAGGGTCTTTAGTATCCCACACGGCCCACTCCACTCCACAGTACCAAAAGCACACAACAATACACTCACAAACAATTCTATTAAACAATAATAATAAATCAGTTATCCTTCAACTTCTGCTCTGCACTGGGGTCCGCCACCCTCCCCACCTGTAACAATTGGTCGTTGCTCTGCGACTATTTCAGCTTCAGTTCAGGCCGTAAATCTGAGAACCTTCAAAAAACAAGAAAAACTGCTTTACATAAATGCTCATTTCTGCTAGCGCCTCTATGGGAAATCTAATAGGGTGTTAGTGCTAAGCTAGTGTTGGTGCCCATGGGCATATCTGTGGCATAGATCTGACACTTGTAATAGCCATTCCAGATGTTTACTGTAAAGCAGAGATTAATGTTAAGATAAGTCAAAGTTTATTTATATAGAGCTTTTTATGACAGTGCACATGTAACAGTAATACTAGTGTAACAATATCTTTCTGTGTAAACTAGTGAAAAACTCATGATCATCATCTAAACTACACAATATCATAGAAAGAAAATTTCTCTGAGGAACCTCAGATGACACTGCATTTACAATTGCCCCAGTTCTGTAGTGAAATCATCCCAACACCATCAACACGGTTCACCACTGCTCCACACACACAGAGGTTAGAACTCTACCATGTAAAGAAGAAACCAGATATATCCAGATCCAGTTGAGATGAACTGAGGAGACTCTGAAAAGTGACCTGTGGGATCAAAACCTGGTATTCTTTGTGGAAGTCGTGGAGGAGATGGAATTGAAATGAAAGCTTTAGTGAAAGTTCTGTCAGGAAGACTCCAATGCTACATCACTCTCTCATCCATTACTCCAACCAATCGCAGGCTGCCACCTGTCTTTAAAAGGATTCAACTTACACCCTCTCTTTGCTGCCTTCAGGTGCTGATGCTCCCCGCTCCTCCCCACCACCACCAGTTGAGTCCATATCCAGCAGGATCTGCGAGTGTCTGCCTGCTTTAAACCTGGGCCTAGGGCTGGGCCTACGCAAAAGATTGTTCTTCATGTTCTATAACTAACCTTTCAATTGTACACCCTATTGAAGATTAAACCTTGCTTTACATTCCTTTACATGAGTCTTTTTGGCAGAACTATTGAAAGATAGTTACACACCCCTCAATATGTATTAGAATAACGCATGCATAGTCTGAAACTGTGAGACAATGCTGCCTGTGCACTGTGGAGTGAACCTTAAACCCTGAAGAGAATCTCTGCTAACTATGGAGACATTGTTCACCATGAACGAAGAATAAAGAACCTGCTCCTCTGTGTCATGAGTCCTCAGAAATCTTCTTAAATCTGTTTCGAGTTATTTTATTTAGCTTTTTAAGTTTGTTTTCTTAGTGATGTACATGCACATGGTCTGGGTGATAGATAGATAGATAGATAGATAGATAGATAGATAGATAGACAGACAGACAGACAGACAGACAATGATCTGCACATCTGTGAAGCTCCACTAATGCTGAATGGGTTTTGGAGTAACATGTTCTGCATCCAGACGACGTCTTTTGCAGAGAAGGTCGACCTCATTCTGTACAGACTACAGCAGCAGCTCTGTAGCGAAAGAGTCCCGGACCTGCCTGCAGTCCAGACCACTGGTCACCCCCTGAAAACATGCAGAGTATTATAAAAGGAAAAACAGGACAAACTCGGAACTGTGGAGCAGCTGAATCCGATTCAGAACTACAGCAATCGTCCCCTTAGAACACTTACAGAGAGCTGTTAACAGTAGAGCTGAACACAGAGCTCAACATCCACCTACAGTAAGCCTTTAGAAAATGAGGTTCTATATATTTATTTCTTTTTGGCTAGTGAAGAGAAAACAGGAGTTTACAGTTGTTGTGACGTTCATAAGAACATGACAGCAAAGGGGTTAAAGGTCACCATATCACAAGAACCGTGAAAACCGGCGCTGCAGTCACTAAACAGTAACATATTTGGTTCTTATCTCTGTTTATGGTCTCTGTTCACTGCACAGCCAGCAATATATGCAGCATCACGCTATATAGACTGGAGCTGATCCAGTACAGCTGTTACAGCAGCACGCACACAAATCAGACTGATGCTAACATGCTATGCTAACACATTTTTGTCCATGTTTATATATAATAGTTTATCAAACAGAGTCAGAAACCACTACACCACCATACTGACCACTACACCACTGTACTAACCACTACACCATCGTACTAACCACTACACCACCGTACTAACCACTACACCACCATACTGACCACTACACCACCATACTAACCACTACACCATCGTACTAACCACTACACCACCGTACTAACCACTACACCACCATACTGACCACTACACCACTGTACTAACCACTACACCATCGTACTAACCACTACACCACCGTACTAACCACTACACCACCATACTGACCACTACACCACCATACTAACCACTACACCATCGTACTAACCACTACACCACCGTACTAACCACTACACCACCATACTGACCACTACACCACTGTACTAACCACTACACCATCGTACTAACCACTACACCACCGTACTAACCACTACACCACCATACTGACCACTACACCACCATACTGACCACTACACCACCGTACTAACCACTACACCACTGTACTAACCACTACACCACCATACTAACCACACTAACCACTACACCACCGTGCTAACCACTACACCACCGTACTAACCACTACACCACCGTACTAACCACTACACCACCATACTAACCACTACACCACCATACTAACCACTACACCACCACACTAACCACTACACCACCGTGCTAACCACTACACCACCGTACTAACCACTACACCACCGTACTAACCACTACACCACCATACTGACCACTACACCACCGTATTAACCACTACACCACCATACTAACCACTACACCACCATACTAACCACTACACCACCGTACTAACCACTACACCACCATACTGACCACTACACCACCGTATTAACCACTACACCACCATACTGACCACTACACCACCATACTAACCACTACACCACCGTATTAACCACTACACCACCGTACTAACCACTACACCACCATACTGACCACTACACCACCATACTGACCACTACACCAACGTACACCGTAAGTTGAGAAATCAGAAGAACTCGCTGTGCTGCTCTGCAAATAAACAAACAGTTCTGTAATAAAACGCCTCACTCAGCTGACCAGGAGCTTCACCTGACTTCATCTTCACCTACTGCCCACACACACGGTCACCATCTGGAAGAAGCCAGTGGTCAGTACAGTACAGTGAGCTGGGTTTATTACTATCAGTGCTAGAAACACATCACGTCCATCGTTAACTTTATTATTCACCTCATTCACAGTCAGCTGACCATGACCATCATCAGACCTCACTCACATCACTCAGATCACTCAGTCACGCATCAGACACAACCACAGTTATATAATAGTTCAACATTCCCCGGCGACAGAGTGAACACCCACCCAAAAATCATAACAATCCCATTTAAATATACTGTTTATTCTTATATATACAGCTTTTAAACATCTGAAAGCTTCTTTACATGAAGTAGATGTTATAAATACACTGTCTGATTCTGAGACGCTGTTTAGAGAAGATCTCAGTCTTAAACTCCATTCATGGTGGAGGGATACATGCAGGACGCTGTGAGGTTCAAATAGTCCCCAAAGAAAACCTAGTATTTTCAGATCTTCCACATTTTACCATCAACATCCAGATAAACTCAGAAGACAGATTAGATATAATATACATTCTTCAAAAAGATGGTTTTTCAAGGGTTCCTAATTGGTTCTATGCATGGTGAAATGGTTCTATATACCACCAAATATTCAAGCTTGACTGTGTAACAACAGCAAAACCATATTTGGTGCTACATTGTCAGTCAAAAGTTTGGGCACACCACCCAGCTTCTTCTTCTGTGTACTATATTAATAGTACTAATATTAGTGAATAAGTGTGAGGAGATCAGAACTATAGAATAGTCGGTATGGAATTATTCCTGGAGCAGAATTAAACATCTGGTTGTGTTTAAAGAATGTTTAGAGGGTCTTTTAGAAATGAGCTCATTTGCTCTGATGCAGGTTTACATACTTTGAACATTCTGACCAGCAGCTTCATGAGGAGCCACATGAGCTGCTTCTCTAACAGGACTGAAGAAGATAGTGTAGATGCTGAGATCTTGTTCTGATAAACAGGTTTGGGGGTTTTATAGCTCTTATAAAAATATACATTCTAATTTTTACATTTAAATACACTCAAATGTTTGTTTTAGTAATATTTGTGTACATGGGCTCCAACTTCAGCTGAAGATACATTTCTAAACACTGACTACAGAGGAGCTACAGAGGAACCTGGCCTCCTAACAACCACCTGGAAGACTTGCTAGACCCCCCCTACACTGTCCCTCCATAATTTAAGAGACAGGAGAACATCAAACTTCCTCATTTTGAGAACATCCACAGTTTTTTTTGTGTTTCAGGTGTCCATCCTTCCACTGTGAGAAGATACCTCAACACTGTGAGTCTGAAAGGATGTGTAGATGTTCAGGAAGCTCCTCACTGAGAAAAGGAGATACACATCAAACAAAGAAGCTGAACACTGCACTGACCACCCCAGAGTCCAGAACCTCAACACCACTGACTGGACTGGCCACTCCAGAGTCCAGAACCTCAACACCACTGAATGGACTGACCACTCCAGAGTCCAGAACCTCAACATCACTGACTGCACTGACCACCCCAGAGTCCAGACCCTCAACACCACTGAACGAACAGACCACCCCAGAGTCCAGAACCTCAACACCACTGAATGGACTGACCACTCCAGAGTCCAGAACCTCAACATCACTGACTGGACTGACCACCCCAGAGTCCAGAACCTCAACACCACTGACTGGACTGACCACCCCAGAGTCCAGAACCTCAACACCACTGACTGGACTGACCACCCCAGAGTCTAGAACCTCAACACCACCGAATGGACCGACCACCCCAGAGTCCAGAACCTCAACACCACTGAAAGGACCGACCACTCCAGAGTCCAGAACCTCAACACCACTGAATGGACTGACCACCCCAGAGTCCAGACCCTCAACACCACTGAATGGACTGACCACCCCAGAGTCCAGAACCTCATTCTTGCTGAGTGTGATTGGGGTATCTGGGTGGTGAGAAGATGAAGGTGGGCAGGTTTACTGCAGGTACTGTGACTCTCAGGTGACGAGGTGTGTGTGTGAGTGTGAGTGTGTGTGTGGGTGTGAGCGTGTGTGTGTGAGTGTGAATGTGTGTGTTAAGCACTCTGTGTGTTGTGTTTTATGACCGCGTGTGACCGACACCTGATCAGAGCGCCTGTAGAAGAGTATAAAACATCAGAGGACTCAGACTGACCTCCACCCGTCTCCTGCTCTCTCTCCCACACGGACATCAAAGCTGGACAGGTGAGTGCTGGAACATAAACAAAGCTTTTAACCTGAAACTGATCAACTGATAGAATGTAAACGTAGAACTGTTATTATTTATATTTATATTTATATTACAAAGATAAACATGTAGATGTGACAATTAGTTGTTCTCTTTCTGTTACGTTCTAGATAAATCTGAAACAATAGAGAGAGAGAGAGAGAGAGGAGAGAGAGAAAGAGAGTAGAGACAGAGAGAGAGAGAGAGAGAGAGGAGAGACAGAGAGAAGGAGGGAAGGAGAAAGAGAGAGAGACAGAGACACAGAGAGAGAGAGACAGAGACAGAATAAGAGAGAGAGACAGAGAGAGAGAGAGACAGAGAGAGGAGAGACAGAGAGAAAGAGGGAAGGAGAAAGAGAGAGAGACAGAGACACAGAGAGAGAGAGAGACAGAATAAGAGAGAGAGACAGAGAGAGAAAGAGATAGACAGAGAGAGAGAGAGAGAGAGAGAGAGAGAGAGACAGAAAGAGGGAAGGAGAGAGAGAGAGAGAGAGAGAGAGAGAGAGAGAGAGAGAGAGAGAGAGAGAGAGAGAGAGAGAGAGAGAAAGAGATAGATAGAGAGAGAGACAGAGAGAGAGAGACAGAGAGAGTAGAGAAAGAGAGTAGAGACAGAGAGAGAGAGGACAGAGAGAGAGGAGAGAGAGAGAGATAGGTAGAGAGAGAGAGACAGAGAGAAAGAGAGTAGAGACAGAGAGGACAGAGAGAGTAGAGAGACAGAGAGAGAGAGAGACACAGAGAGAGAGACAGAAAGAGGAGAGAGAGACAGAGAGAGTAGAGAGAGAGAGACAGAGAGAGAGACAGAAAGAGGAGAGAGAGACAGAGAGAGTAGAGAGAGAGAGACAGAGAGAGACAGAAAGAGGAGAGAGACAGAGAGAGTAGAGAGAGAGAGAGACAGAGAGAGAGAGGACAGAGAGAGTAGAGAGAGAGAGACAGAGAGAGACAGAAAGAGGAGAGAGACAGAGAGAGTAGAGAGAGAGAGACAGAGAGAGAGAGACAGAGAGAGTAGAGAGAGAGAGTAGAGAGAGAGAGACAGAGAGAGAGACAGAAAGAGGAGAGACAGAGAGAGTAGAGAGAGTAGACAGAGAGAGAGAGAGATACAGAGAGAGAGAGAGAGTAGAGAGAGAGAAAGAGAGAGTAGAGAGAGTAGAGAGAGAGAGAGAGAGAGAGAGAGAGAGAGAGAGTAGAGAGAGAGACAGAGAGAGAGAGAGAGAGAGAGTAGAGAGAGAGTAGACAGAGAGAGTAGAGAGAGAGAGAGAGAGAGTAGAGAGAGAGAGACAGAGAGAGAGAGACAGAGAGAGAGAGGACAGAGAGAGAGGACAGAGAGAGAGATAGATAGAGAGAGACAGAGAGAGTAGAGAGAGAGAGTAGAGAGAGAGAGACAGAGAGAGAGACAGAAAGAGGAGAGACAGAGAGAGTAGAGAGAGAGAGACAGAGAGAGAGAGGACAGAGAGAGAGGACAGAGAGAGAGATAGATAGAGAGATATGTATTAATAATAAATCTAGTATTGTTCTGGTTTGTACGGTATGTGTGAACAGTATGGAGTGAGTACACCGCACTGAGGCCTCTATATCTTCATCAGTGTCCCACAGTGTCTTCTCTCACTCTCTCCAGAATGAGGGTTCTGCTCGCTATCGCCGCTCTGGTGGCCGTGGCCAGTGCTGCCAGCCTCTCTCTGGAGGATCTGGAGTTCCACGCCTGGAAGCTGAAGTTTGGTGAGACGTTCTGACTTTTAATACTGATTATCTGAGAACTCACTCCGTACAGCATACAAAACAAACACAGCGCCAGTCAGAGTGTGTTCTCTTCATCAGCTGATAGAGTTTAATAAAGAGTTAATAACTGTAAACACTGCACCTGCTCACAGATTTAATGAAATACAGATTCAAGATTTCATCTCTTTGAGAAGATATTTCTTACATATCACTGAGATTTGGGATTCGTTGAGATGTTGAATGTGTTGTTTAGTACTGTTCATGCTTCTAACTCAGTTTATCAGCTACGTATCAGTATTCATACTGGATCTGGAGTTTCACAGCAGAGCCAACACTACACTGGAGATTATACTGATATGTCTGTACACTAAATTAGTTATCCGTGTTTACAGTGACCTCTAGTGACCAGAGAGGGACATAACTCGTCAAGCTTTACTCCTTTACTCCCGTCTGAGTTCTCACAGTCTGATACAAATGAATCCAGACCAACGTTCAAACTGAACTGTGTGTGCTCCTCTCTCAGGGAGGGTCTACCACTCTAGAGAAGAGGAGTCTCAGCGCAGGGCCACCTGGCTGGACAACCGTAAGCTGGTCCTGGTGCACAACGTGCTGGCTGATCAGGGCATCAAGAGCTACAGACTCGGCATGACCTACTTCGCAGACATGGTGAGTTTTAAAGGTGGAGCGACGAGGTGAACGTTAATAACCAACACTAGAAGTCAATAGTCACCCAAATCATCACCAAGACTTCTCTCAGCCTGTGTAGACGCATCCAGGTCCTTATATATATATATATATATATATATCCAAGAAGTGCTTCACACTAAAGTATAGAGTCAAGTGCAAGTTTAATAACCAACTCAGAATAGTAAACAACAAGCCAATGTCAGAAAACCAGAAGAGCAGCCCACAACAAACAAACAAATCAATCAACCAAACCACAAAAAAAAAAAATCAGAATTATAAACGCTCAGAACTGTAGAAAAACCTAACCTTGCAAGGACCATGTGCAAACACAGGAGGTGCATCTGAAATCACCTACTTGTCTACGACTCAGTAGTAAATCAGTAGGCGAGCGTGGCTAGTATGTCTGAATACTCAGTAGTAAGTCAGTAGTGAGCCTGGCTAGTATGTCTGAATACTCAGTAGTAAATCAGTAGGTGAGTGTGGCTAGTATGTCTGAATACTCAGTAGTAAATCAGTAGGCGAGCGTGGCTAGTATGTCTGAATACTCAGTAGTAAATCAGTAGGTGAGCGGCTAGTATGTCTGAATACTCAGTAGTAAATCAGTAGGTGAGTGTGGCTAGTATGTCTGAATACTCAGTAGTAAATCAGTAGGCGAGCGTGGCTAGTATGTCTGAATACTCAGTAGTAAATCAGTAGGCGAGCGGCTAGTATGTCTGAATACTCAGTAGTAAATCAGTAGGTGAGTGTGGCTAGTATGTCTGAATACTCAGTAGTAAATCAGTAGGCGAGCGCAGCTAGTATATCTGAATACTCAGTAGTAAAGTCAGTAGGCGAGCACGGCTAGTATGTCTGAATACTCAGTAGTAAATCAGTAGGTGAGTGTGGCTAGTATGTCTGAATACTCAGTAGTAAATCAGTAGGCGAGCGTGGCTAGTATGTCTGAATACTCAGTAGTAAATCAGTAGGTGAGCGCAGCTAGTATGTCTGAATACTCAGTAGTAAATCAGTAGGTGAGCGCGGCTAGTATGTCTGAATACTCAGTAGTAAATCAGTAGGCGAGCGCGGCTAGTATGTCTGAATACTCAGTAGTAAATCAGTAGGTGAGCGCGGCTAGTATGTCTGAATACTCAGTAGTAAATCAGTAGGCGAGCGCGGCTAGTATGTCTGAATACTCAGTAGTGAATCAGTAGGCGAGCGCAGCTAGTATGTCTGAATACTCAGTAGTAAATCAGTAGGTGAGCGTGGCTAGTATGTCTGAATACTCAGTAGTAAATCAGTAGGTGAGCGTGGCTAGTATGTCTGAATACTCAGTAGTAAATCAGTAGTAAGCGTGGCTAGTATGTCTGAATACTCAGTAGTAAATCAGTAGGTGAGCGTGGCTAGTATGTCTGAATACTCAGTAGTAAATCAGTAGGTGAGCGTGGCTAGTATGTCTGAATACTCAGTAGTAAATCAGTAGGTGAGCGTGGCTAGTATGTCTGAATACTCAGTAGTAAATCAGTAGGCGAGCGTGGCTAGTATGTCTGAATACTCAGTAGTAAATCAGTAGGCTAGCGCAGCTAGTATGTCTGAATACTCAGTAGTAAATCAGTAGGCGAGCGTAGCTAGTATGTCTGAATACTCAGTAGTGAATCAGTAGGTGAGCGCGGCTAGTATGTCTGAATACTCAGTAGTGAATCAGTAGGTGAGCGCGGCTAGTATGTCTGAATACTCAGTAGTAAATCAGTAGGTGAGTGTGGCTAGTATGTCTGAATACTCAGTAGTGAATCAGTAGGTGAGCGCGGCTAGTATGTCTGAATACTCAGTAGTAAATCAGTAGTAAGCGCGGCTAGTATGTCTGAATACTCAGTAGTAAATCAGTAGGCGAGCATGGCTAGTATGTCTGAATACTCAGTAGTAAATCAGTAGGCGAGCGTGGCTAGTATGTCTGAATACTCAGTAGTAAATCAGTAGTCGAGCGCGACTAGTATGTCTGAATACTCAGTAGTAAATCAGTAGGTGAGCGCGGCTAGTATGTCTGAATACTCAGTAGTAAATCAGTAGTAAGCGCGGCTAGTATGTCTGAATACTCAGTAGTAAATCAGTAGGCGAGCGCGGCTAGTATGTCTGAATACTAAGTAGGTATTGAGTAGTAGGTGAACGGTACCTGGATGACCACACTGCGCCATCCCATGATTCACCTGGAGCCGCGGATGAATTCAAAGTGGAGTAAATAAACGGTGTAAATGTAACAGGTGTGCATCTGGGCTTAAAGGTGGTCAGAACTGTCCATCCACACTCCCGTTAACCCATAAATACTCTGCGTTGTGTTCTGGGGGGATCGGTGATGCATGAAGGAAGGACTCTAAGGACGGGCACTGCTGGTTTGGGTTCTTTATTACAGCTGGTGATACCTGTACAAACAGAAAGATAAACTCTTAAAGCTCTGGAGTGAACATATAGCTCTAGAGTGAACATACACACTGCTCTCACTCACAGGTTATCATCCTCTTCTTCTCTGTTAGATATTTACAGACTCAGTCTAGTAATTATATAGGCACACTTGCGTTTGCACTACTATGAATTAGCGTTTTACACATGAAAATAAAAGAAATATGTATTTGTCATAATAAATCTTAAAACCAGCTACATACGTAAATACAATTACCAAAAACACTCATTTAATAAATGCATGTTTTGAACAGTGAACAGAAGTGACTGGGGAACTACATACCTGTGTAAACAGAAAGATAATCTCTTAAAGCACTGGAGTGAACGTACAGTGTACAGTACTACGTATTTACACGTTCACAACCTGCTTCTAGTGTTTAACACTGTTTACTGCACATTTTATGTCGTTTTACACAGAAAAACATGTGTTTTAAGCTCAACTATCAGATCTACGTACCTCCTCTCTGTTAGATACTCACAGACTGAGGCGGCGATGGCGCCAAGCAAAGCTATGTCTCTTAAAGGGACAGTACACAATTTACCAACTCTAAAATAAAACGTTCCCCAGTACACATATGAAATGAATAGAACACAAAACTATTTAAAATATTTTTATATATATATATATATATATATATATATATATATATATATATATATATATATATATATATATATATATACTTATTTTAACCTTGTTACATAAAGCTGAACGTTGGCTGTGTGTACGTAGCTACGGCTAGTGAACTGCCGCTACAGGAGTTAGCGCTGCTGCTGAGATAAACACTGATTACATTCCTCCCGTTTCATCTTCTCTGATCTACAGCTCCACACCGTCTGATACATAATCAGATAAAAACTCAGTAGTATGTCTGAGATTGTGTAGCTACTAAACCTCTCCTACTGAAATTACCTACTAGTCTACCGCTCGAGCAGTACCTACTGACTCTAATCCAGTACCTACTGACTCTAATCCAGTACCTACTGACTCTAATCCAGTACCTACTGACTCTAATCCAGTATGTACTAACTCTAATCCAGTACCTACTGACTCTAATCCAGTACCTACTGACTCTAATCCAGTACCTACTGACTCTAATCCAGTACCTACTGACTCTAATCCAGTACCTACTGACTAGTAGACGATTTCAGACACACCTAGGGTATATACACACACAAGATGGCCGACTAAAAAAAAATCATAGGGTCAAGAGACTATCTGTCCTCCAGTGACCTCCAGTGGCGAGGAGGGGAATAGTCGGCGGCAGATGTAAATGTTTGGGCACGCCTACTCCTACTTGTACTATTTTAATAGTAATAATATTAGTAAATAATTATATAACATATAATTATAACCATATTATAAAGATACGGTCGCTGTTCAAAGTAAATCCAGTATCTCTCTTAATTATCTCCGAAATGATAACTCCAGGAGAGGACAAAAACTGTCTTTGTTTTTAATATAAATCAGTGGAACCCAAATTATTTCCAGGTTATTTTAGAGCATTTCTATCTCTACTGATGCGTTTGAATCATGTAGTAAAATAAAAATGGAGAAGATATACATTTTCTTTAGACAGTAATAAACTTATATATATTTAGTTATGTGTGTTCAAACTTTTGGTATGTATATTATAAAAATAAACAAATATATATAATAATATAATTCAAATTATTAATATGTAATATATATAACAGACCTGTCCATGGTGTACCCTGCCTTCGCCTGGGATTGACTTCAGCCCCCTGTGACCCCAACTAGCAGGATTAAAAAAATTATATATACATATATTTATCTGTCTATATTTATCAGTCAAAACATCTGTCATAACTTCGTTGTTGCCCTGAGAATAAAGAGGAGACCAGTTCAGAGTAAAAGATTTTATTCTTAGGACTGCAGTACCGACGTTCTCTGAGCTTTCAAGTCCTGGTCTCAATGTCTCCGACTGCATTGTCTTTTATAGGCCCGCCTTCCTGCTCCCTCCGGCCCATGTGGTACACCTGGTCAGTCGTAAATCTCTGGGTGGACAGTGGTTCTCGAATAGAAGTTTTCTAAAATAAGTCCAGGGATTCCCAAAGGCCCTGACCCTCCCGCGAGCTCTGCCGTATTTTTTGGTCTTCTGTCTCACATACGCTTTTACCAGATGATATGGTCTATAAAAAAAATACAACACACAGAATTGAATATATATTTTAATCAGTATAAATTGTATGTAATAGTTTAGGTCTAGTTTTGTATGAACAGCTTCTTTATTTGAAGAATCAGGAATTCAGAGCTGAGGAGTTATATATATCATATTTATACTAACACCTCAGCACCCAGAATCAGAAATTCACCTATAACTGTATTGATCAGCTGGGAAATATGAGCTCAGCGCACCTCCTAACCTCTCCTCCTCCAACAGGACAACCAGGAGTACAGACAGATGCTCAAGAGCTGCCTGGGCTCTTTCAACAGGACCAAGAGCCGCAGCGCAGCTACCTTCCTCCGACAGGCAGGGGGCGCCTCTCTGCCCGACACCGTGGACTGGAGGGACAAGGGCTACGTGACGGACGTTAAGGACCAGAAGGACTGTGGATCCTGCTGGGCCTTCAGCGCGGTGAGGGAGTTCAGTAGATGAGTGGAACACCAGATATTATTAATGAACTGATTAATTAATCTTTTATAATAAAATCAGCACTCCTGGACACTCCTGGTGTAGAACCCTCACATGATGTTGAGGATCCTTCACCCCAAAGGAACCATCATTTAAAAAAGCTACTGTAAGGAACCGATAGTGGTCCATTTTTTAGTGTGATACACACTTCAAGGGTTCTTTAGCATAGAACATGGTTCTGTATAGAACCATGAACATTCAAAGAGCTGAACATAGTTCCTTGCATCATGAAAGGCTTCTTCAGATTGATGGAGAACTTTTTACATATGGTTCTATAGGGAACACATTGTTGAAGGTTATGAGCTTCACAATAGCAGAACCCTTTTTGATAGTATTTTCCATCATGTGCTCTTAAAATGATGGTTCTTCAGAGGTTCTTGAGCAAACGCAGTGGCTCTTTAAAGAACTATGGACACCAAATAACTAATTTGCATGCTTTAAAGGTTCTTTGCATGGAGAAGTGGTTCTTTAGATTGATGGAGAACTTGTTGTATATGGTTCTATAGGGAACATTCTTTAAGGTTTAAGGTGCCATCACAATGGTACAATGGTTCATCAAATTGGTTCTTCATAGGTTCTAAAGCAAAGAACTATTTGCATGCTTAAATGGTTCCTTGTGTGGCACAATGGTTCTTCATATTGATGGAGAGTAATGTGCTGTATATAGTTCGATGTAGCACCCAAAAGGGTTCTTCTGTTCTTAGCAGAACCTGTTCATATTCAAAATCCAGTTCTATAGGCAACCTTCATGCTCATTAAAGAACCATTGAAGAACTGAAAACATGGTTCTCTGACCTTCCCCACTGCTGCTATACCTTTGAGACGTGAAACCTAGAATCAAGTTCCTCCCTCAAAGTTCAGATTATTTCTTTAATTCTTCTCTCCCTTGGACCTCAGACGGGTTCTCTGGAGGGTCAGACGTTCAGGAAGACGGGGAAGCTAGTGTCCCTCAGCGAGCAGCAGCTGGTGGACTGCTCCGGGGATTATGGGAACATGGGCTGTGGAGGAGGTCTGATGGACCAGGCGTTTGAGTACATCAAAGCCAACAAGGGAATCGACACCGAGGAGTCCTACCCATATGAGGCCGTGGTGAGTTACACACTGGGGTTCTCATGGTGTATCTAGCTGAAGGTTCTAGATCAGATGGAGTTTAACTTCGGACCACTGACTACGTTTACTGTCCAGACTGATGATGAACTGCTGTGTAAACACTGTTAGCAGCTTCTATACGTTTACTGTACAGTTAAATGTTACTTCCTACTAGCGATATTGGTTGTTTGACCACTAGAGGGCGTCATGTGTCCACTTTTTTTGGAGCATAAGTCATGTACTGTTAAACCAGGCAAGTCATGTTTATATCATCAAGGTGAACACTTATAACAGTGATATGCATATACACAATAAATACCATTAAGAAGTTATGAATTACTATTCATGTTATCAATATATATATATATATATATATATATATATATATATATATATATATATATATATATATATATATATATATATTATAGTATTATTGTATATTTGTTTTTATTATTTATATTATATTATGTTATGCTGTATTAAACAATACACAATTATTTTCAGATGTTTTATTCAATATATAAAAATTTTGAATATATTGCTTTTAATCTATCTGCATTAAATTTTTGTCAAGTTATTTGATCTTCACTTCTGAAACATGATGAAATTCTAATTATTAATTTTATTGGAACTTTTTTCTGGACGGTTCTCGATCATATTAGAATGTTCCAGATTCCAGACACACTTTGTCCAGTGAAGTAACAGTTTCAGAGATTTGGAAATTGTGATTTGGGGTTTTTGTTTGGACAGGGATGATATACATTATCAGTAACCAGGAAGTGTTGATGTAATTGAAGATACTGAACTGTAGTACGATGGTCAGTCCCAGTGGGGGAGCTGTAGCTGACTGCTGTCTGTCTCCACTACAGGACGGAGATTGCAGGTTTAAACCGGACAGTGTGGGAGCCACCTGCACTGGCTACGTGGACATCACTAGCGGAGACGAGAACGCTCTACAGGAAGCCGTGGCCACCATTGGACCTATTTCAGTGGCCATAGACGCTGGACATATGTCCTTCCAGCTCTATGATTCAGGTCAGTGTCACCCACCACAGACCAGTATATGTTGATGTAGCCAGAATTTAACCAGGACACCAGAAGGTGACCGACTGGTCAGCGATAATCATCCCCAGAACCCTCCTGTCCAGCACCCCACAGTGCCCCCTTGTGTCTCCTTTGAGCACCAGAATCATCTTGTGGTCTGACGTCTGATGTAGTGTTGGACCCCCCGGTGTTTTCCTGACGGACTGGGTTTCTGTGCAGCGATAACAGCCATGATCAGTTTTAACCCCTTTCTCTGGTCAGCTGGATCCTGACCACACAGTGACTGGCATCAGATTCCCGAGTAGGAGCTCATTGGAAATGTGAAAATTTAATCCTAAGAACTTAATTCTGAGCCTAAACCCGGACAAACAGAATTCCCACTGGGCTGTGGTTTAGTCCAGGACTAGGAAACCAGACTTAAGCTTAACCATGTACTGCCAGTGCAGGCGGAGAATTTCAGTTACTCAGGTTTATTCCTACATTAAGTGCATGGACTGATTGATTGATTGATTGATTGGATGGTTGATTAATTGACTGATTGACTGACAGACAGACTGATTGATTGACTGGGTGGTTGATTGGTCGATTGACTGGCTGGATTAATTGACAGATTGATTGATTGATTTATAGATTTATTGTTTGGTTAACTGACTGACTTGATTGATTGATTAGTTGGTTGGTTGATTGACTGACTGATTGACTTGATTGATGATTGGGTGTTTGAATGATTGACTGACTTGATTGATTGGTTGGTTGGCTGGTTGGTTGACTGACTGATTAACTTGATTGATTGCTTAATTGATAGATTGATTGATTGATTGATTGTAGGTGTTTATGATGAGCCCGACTGCAGCAGCAGTGATCTGGATCACGGCGTCCTTGCTGTTGGTTACGGTACTGACAGTGGAAAGGACTACTGGCTGGTCAAGAACAGGTAAACAAACCAACAACCTCAGTGAATGTAGAGTTAACGTACTGTTTAATTAACATACAGACAGAACGTGTCCACAGTGGAACTGAGCTGGGTTCTGTATTACAGCTGGGGTCTCAGCTGGGGGAGCAAAGGCTACATCCTGATGTCCAGAAACAAGAACAACCAGTGTGGTATCGCCACAGCGTCCAGCTACCCACTGGTCTAAAGGTGAGTTCAGTGATCATACAGAGTTTACTGACCATACAAGAGCTCCACATACAGACTGTAGGTGGTCCACTTACAGAGCAGGTGGTCCTGTAGGGGTCCTGATCATTAAAGAACAGAGTAATAAAGTATACAGAGAATCAGATAAACTACAGTCTGTAAGTGGAGCT
Source organism: Megaleporinus macrocephalus (assembly GCA_021613375.1). Taxonomy (NCBI): domain Eukaryota; kingdom Metazoa; phylum Chordata; class Actinopteri; order Characiformes; family Anostomidae; genus Megaleporinus; species Megaleporinus macrocephalus. The sequence continues at coordinate 1,120,383 of CM038712.1, forward strand.
CCTGCATGGTCAGTGGAGCTGATACAGTGGTCAGTGAGTGTATATATGTTATAGCTGATTGGTATATATATATATATATATATATATAGTTGAAGTGATTCTGATGTGTTTATGTTGAACAGGCTCCGTGTGAGAAGGTGGCAGCATTCCGAGCAGCTGATCATCAGAAGTGAAATATCAGCCACGCCGTCACCTGAACATGCACCGCTGAGCGATACCTCAGAGAGACTGAACACTCTTTACTGTATAAGTAAATTTATAAAGTTAATTTCTGGAATAATGACTAGCAGTAATACCTGAAGGTGTTTCTGATTCTCTCCTGTATTGGAGAACACTGTGAATGTAAAGATGAACGTAAATCAGGAAAATAAACAGAGAAATTAAAATAAACTGGTTGTCTGAGTTCTTGGTTTGAAAATGTTTTCAATGTATTGACAACATTGGAATGTGAGAAATTACAATCTGCACTTTATTATATATAAAAAGCTATTTATAACCAGACAGGAATTTTTTATTTACTCAGTAAACACTTTATTATTAAATATTAAACAGTATTAATAGAGTAAGTAGAGCTTTTCCACTTTATTATTAAATATTAACCAGTATTAATAGAGTAAGTAGTTCTTTTACACTTTATTATTAAATATTAACCAGTATTAATAGAGTAAGTAGTTCTTTTACACTTTATTATTAAATATTAATCAGTATTAATAGAGTAAGTAGAGCTTTTACACTTTATTATTAAATATTAAACAGTATTAATAGAGTAAGTAGTACTTTTACAGTTTATTATTAAATATTAATCAGTATTAATAGAGTAAGTAGAGCTTTTACACTTGATTATTAAATATGAATCAGTATTAATAGAGTAAGTAGAGCTTTTACACTTTATTATTATATATTAATCAGTATTAATAGAGTAAGTAATGCTTTTACACTTTATTATTAAATATTAAACAGTATTAATAGAGTAAGTAGAGCTTTTACACTTTATTGTTAAATATTAAACAGTATTAATAGAGTAAGTAGTTCTTTTACACTTTATTATTAAATATTAATCAGTATTAATAGAGTAAGTAGTGCTTTTACACTTTATTATTAAATATTAAACAGTATTAATAGAGTAGGTAGTGCGTTTACACTTTATTATTAAATATTAAACAGTATTAATAGAGTAAGTAGTGCTTTTACACTTTATTATTAAATAGTAAACAGTATTAATAGAGTAAGTCGTGCTTTTACACTTTATTATTAAATATTAAACAGTATTAATAGAGTAAGTAGAGTTTTTACATTTTATTATTAAATATTAAACAGTATTAATAGAGTAAGTAGAGCTTTTACACTTTATTATTAAATATTAAACAGTATTAATAGAGTAAATAGATATTTTACACTTTATTATTATGTATTAAACAGTATTAATAGAGTAAGTAGTGCTTTTACATTTATTATTAAATATTAATCAGTATTAATAGAGTAAGTAGAGCTTTTACACTTTATTATTAAATATTAAACAGTATTAATAGAGTAAATAGATATTTTACACTTTGTTATTATGTATTAAACAGTATTAATAGAGTAAGTAGTGCTTTTACATTTATTATTAAATATTAATCAGTATTAATAGAGTAAGTAGTGCTTTTACACTTTATTATTAAATATAAAACAGTATTAATAGAGTAAGTAGAGCTTTTACACTATTATTAAATATTAAACAGTATTAACAGAGTAAGTAGAGCTTTTACACTTTATTATTAAATATTAAACAGTATTAATAGAGTAAGTAGAGCTTTTACACTATTATTAAATATTAAACAGTATTAATAGAGTAAGTAGAGCTTTTACACTTTATTATTATATATTAAACAGTATTAATAGAGTAAGTAGAGCTTTTACACTTTATTATTAAATATTAATCAGTATTAATAGAGTAAGTAGTACTTTTATACTTTTATCATTAAATATTAATCAGTATTAATAGAATAAGTAGTACTTTTACACCTTATTATTAAATATTAATCAGTATTAATAAAGTAGAGCTTTTACACTTTATTATTAAATATTAATAAGTATTAATAGAGTAAGTAGAGCTTTTACACTTTATTATTAAATATTAAACAGTATTAATAGAGTAAGTAGAGCTTTTACACTTTATTATTAAATATTAATCAGTATTAATAGAGTAAGTAGAGCTTTTTACACTTTATTATTAAATATTAATCAGTATTAATAGAGTAAGTAGTGCTTTTACACTTTATTATTAAATATTAAACAGTATTAATAGAGTAAGTAGAGCTTTTACACTATTATTAAATATTAAACAGTATTAATAGAGTAAGTAGTACTTTTACACTTTTATCATTAAATATTAATCAGTATTAATAGAGTAAGTAGTACTTTTACACCTTATTATTAGATATTAATCAGTATTAATAGAGTAAGTAGAGCTTTTACACTTTATTATTAAATATTAATCAGTATTAATAGAGTAAGTAGAGCTTTTACACTTTATTATTAAATATTAAACAGTATTAATAGAGTAAGTAGAGCTTTTACACGTTATTATTAAATATTAATCAGTATTAATAGAGTAAGTAGTACTTTTACACTTTTATCATTAAATATTAATCAGTATTAATAGAGTAAGTAGTACTTTTACACCTTATTATTAGATATTAATCAGTATTAATAGAGTAAGTAGAGCTTTTACACTTTATTATTAAATATTAATCAGTATTAATAGAGTAAGTAGAGCTTTTACACTTTATTATTAAATATTAAACAGTATTAATAGAGTAAGTAGAGCTTTTACACTTTATTATTAAATATTAAACAGTATTAATAGAGTAAGTAGAGCTTTTACACTTTATTATTAAATATTAAACAGTATTAATAGAGTAAGTATTGCTTTTACACTTTATTATTAAATATTAAACAGTATTAATAGAGTAAGTAGTGCTTTTACACTTTATTACTAAATATTAAACAGTATTAATAGAGTAAGTAGTGCTTTTACACTTTATTATTAAATATTAAACAGTATTAATAGAGTAAGTAGAGTTTTTACACTTTATTATTAAATATTAAACAGTATTAATAGAGTAAGTAGTACTTTTACACCTTATTATTAAATATTAATCAGTAAGTATTGCTTTTCAAACTTTTAGCAACAATTATGAAGAGCTTTTAATAAGAAATAAGCAACATATAACATCATATAACACTTTACACAGAACATATAACATCATATAACATTATACAACGAGCATATAACATTATACACAGAACATATAACATATTATACACAGAACATATAACATCATATAACATTAGACAGAACATATAACATTAGACACAGAACATATAACATCATATTATACACAGAACATATAACATCATATAACATTATACAAAGAGCATATAGCATCACATAATATATACAGAACATATAGCATTACATAACATTTTACACAGAACATATAACATTATACAGAGAACATATAACATCACATAACATTATACACAGAACATATAACATCTTATAACATTATACAAAGAGCATATAGCATCACATAATATACACAGAACATATAACATTATACAAAGAGTATATAGCATCACATAATATACACAGAACATATAACATCATATAACATTATACAGAGAACATATAGCATCATATAACATTATACACAGAACATATAACATCGTATAACATTATACACAGAACATATAGCATCGTGTAACATTATACAGAGAACATATAACATCATATAACATTACTGGTTAAACTAATAGTGGTTAATACAGTGACTTGTTAGTTACAGGAAACCACTGTGGAGTACTGGTAGCTGTTAAAGGGTCTATTTAATGATAAATAAGTCTAAGGACCTGGTTTGCTTGGGCATAGTTATTCATGAGGTGAGAGCCAATAGAGTTCCAACCACAGAAACAATGAACATGCATTCAGCATGAAGCCCACAGAGCAGCTGTTAGTGGTCGTTTATGGTCATTTCATTCACGGGCATATGTGCCACTCTCAGATCCGGTCACACTAGATCCCTAAACTCCACCTTCATAACTGATTGGCCTGCATGGGACATATATCCCTTCACAAAAGCATGTTTTCCCATGTAATCTATGGGAGTCCCTGTTCCTTTGCCTCTGGTAAATGGGCCACTGCTTTCATACATCTGGGTGAATAGATTATCATCACATGAAACATGTCCTTCATAAATGCCCACAGCAAACCAGTTTCTGAACAAGTGTTGCTCGTACGGCACGGAGAACATGATGGCCAGGTCGCCCACAGAGTCTTTTTTGTCGGTAACGATTTGGTACATCAGGACTCCGACAGCACCGGCAAGTCCGATCTGGTTTTTGGAGAAGGAGCACACTTCTGTGGTATGTTTTGGGATCACAGGCGGAGGATGATGGAAACAGTATCCACTGCTGGTGTAGAACCTAGAGAATGCACAGAAAGCAGAAAACACTCATTGACAAATAGAAACATGGGACTGTTTTTCCCGCTGACCTATTAAAAGACCCTCAGAGGCTGCTGTTGGATCGTGTAGCTCTTGGTTAGAGATCTCCTGCCTCTACGACTCACTCGAAGATATACTGTCCAGTTACAGACTTTGAGAGTCGCATCATCAGACTGAGAGAAACAGGAGGTCATTTCCACCATCTAGTCTGTTCTGACCCAGCTGTTAGGAGGTGTTGGGGTCAGTGGTTACGTGAGGACACTCAAACACGGTAAACAGACTCTGGACCACCCCAGACAGACCACCAGTAGAGAGGATCGTTTGATCTGTTAACAAGCTCGAGCAGCTCCCACAGTTTCCTGAGACTGTATCCTCTTTAGCGGTGAATCCAGGTTCTGTTTGGGATCCGATGCCAGTCAGGTTCGAGTATGGAGGTCTGGTGGTGATGCTTCAGTCCGGCCTTTGCTTTGGAGACACACTGACTGACCCACCTGCTGGTGTGATGTTCTGGGGAGCTGGTGAGATGATCAGCCAGTCACCGCTAGTAGTGATACGAGGGTCACTGGCAGCTTAGCCATACGTGCAGGACAGCCACATGTGTTCCCTCTCATAGTAGAACTTCCAGCTGGGGGATAATGTTCTACACACAGCGAGGGTCTCCCAGGAACGTCTCCACCAGATCCCAACACTTCCTTGTCCAGCCCGCTCACCAGATTTATCACTAACCAGCGTTTATGGCAGCAGCTGGGTCTCCAGCTTCAGCACCTATGAGTGTTCAGGATCTACAGGACCAGCTGCAGCATCTGTGGGTACATCTGTACATCTCCAACTGGATCTCATCTTGTATCCAGACTGGAGGACCAACAGGGAACTACAGCCCTTCAACTGTACAGTTTCCACCATGAGAAACAGGATCATAACCAGAACGCAAATGCTGGTAGGATGCGTCTGTACTCACCTGGGGTTTGTTAAGACGTACGCTTTGCTGTAATTGGTGATTTCAATGGTGACGTTTCTGTTTGATCTTATGCTGTACGAGATTTGCTCAGTGGTGCAGCCGGAAAAGGACGCCCCAGGAACAGCGGCGTCTTTTGTATTCGCCATTGTCTGAAAACACCAGGAAACAGAAAGCGTTCTCCACCAGTCGGGCTCATTTCATATTCCCAGAATTCCCATTTAACTTTTTTTTTTTAATTAATTAATTAAAATGTTGGTCCCACTTTATACTAAGTGTCTCTAACAGCTGTGTAGTTGTTACAGATGGATTACAGTAATATAGCTTAATTCCACATGTGCAACAATTTATTTCTTATATGGCATGGAATTACATAAGAGTATCATTGTAGTTATAACCCAGGGCAAGTTTGACAAGGGGGGGGGGGTGTGGGGGATGGGGGCACTTGTTAATATGAATCAAAGCCCACTCTATCCCCTAAAATATTACCTATAAGCTGATTCCTATAAGCTGATTCCACTAGGTAAGGTAAAGTGCAAATAAACAAAGAAAATACAAAACTACTGTTTATTATTTCTAAACAGGCATCAACACAAGCCTTAACAAAGTGAAAGACCCAGACCACCTAACAACCAGAGCCCACTGCTAACAACAAACACAGCCCGTGAATTTTGTTCCTCCTATAGACTCCCATTCATTCATGGCCACACCCTAACCCTGTTGTTTCTTTTAAACTACTGCCACCGAAGTGCACACACTCACTGAGGGTGGGTCACCACACTCTAATCCACAGATATACTGACCAGCACTCCTCTATTTTTCATTTATTTATCCCTCGTTCCTCCCATAGACTCCCATTCATTCATAGCCCCACCCAAACCCTGTTGTTTCTTTTAAACTACTGCCACCAAACTGCATGTACTCACTCAGGGCGGGTTCCCACACTCTAATCCACAGATATACTGACCAGCACTCCTCTATTTTTCATTTATTTATCCCTCGTTTCTCCCATAGACTCCCATTCATTCATAGCCCCACCCAAATCCTGTTGTTTCTTTTAAACTACTGCCACCAAACTGCACACACTTACTCAGGGTGGGTCACCACACTCTAATCCACAGATATACTGACCAGCACTCCTCTATTTTTCATTTATTTATCCCTCGTTCCTCCCATAGACTCCCATTCATTCATAGCCCCACCCTAACCCTGTTGTTTCTTTTAAACTACATGTACTCACTCAAGGCAGGTCCCCAAGCACGATTCCACAGACATACCCACCTCCACTTCTTTTATTTTTTATTTATTCATCCCTTGTTCCTCCCATAGTGTCCCATTTATTTTCAGCCCCACCCTAACCCAGTTGTTTCTTTTAAACTACAGCCACCAAACTGCATGTACTAGTCCACAGATATACCGACCAACACCCTTTTTTTGTTTATCCATCCTTCGTTCCTCCCACAGACTCCCTTTCATTTTCAACCATACCAAGTAATGGCTTGCAAATCCCAAAGGAACCAATCAGTAAAGACCCTGTACACCATGGCCATCTCCTAGCAATACCTGAGCAACCACCTGGCATACTGTAGCAACAGCCTAGTGACACCTTAGCAACCGTACTTAAAGTGCGTAAGCTGCAAGACCATTCTGCGTTTCCTTGAGAATCCAGATTTTTTTGAGTCAGGCGTGTCCCGAATCTCTAAAAATAAGATAATAATAAATCAACATCCTGAACATCTCACCAGAGGGTCTGAGCTTTTCTAGAGCTTCTTCTCCTTAATCCCACAACATCTCCAAAATATGACAGTGAGGTTTATTTGATTTGAAAAATTCTTACCTTGAGATTTCAAAACAGACGGAGTGTTCAGGGCGTACGTTTCCGAGGAGCTCTCCCTCGAGTGCTCAGCTGTGCTTGTGATGGATCTGGCGCCAGCAATGACCACCAGTGACCGCCAGTCCTAGTGCCAGGAGGAGGGACAGATATGGGTGGGGAGTCTTTTTCATAGTTTTGGTTTTACTTTCCACCTTATGATTCATTTGACTGCATGACTCAGCATGGAAGGTTACAGAGCATCATGGTAATGCGGAGAACGCTTCGGCTCTGGAAATAGGATATCAGAGCTTTTACACTTTATTATTAAATATTAAACAGTATTAATAGAGTAAGTAGAGTATTTACGCTTTATTATTAAATATTAAACAGTATTAATAGAGTAAGTAGAGTATTTATGCTTTATTATTAAATATTAAACAGTATTAATAGAGTAAGTATGATTACATTCCTCCCGTTTCATCTTCTCTGATCTACAGCTCCACACCGTCTGATACATAATCAGATAAAAACTCACTAAAGTCACTAAAAGATCTAAATCTGTCAGTAAAGGAGCTTTAAATGAACAGCAGGACTTTTATGGTGGTGGTGACGTTTTGCGTCACAGGACGCTGGTAATATGGTGGACGTAGTACGTCTGAGATTGTGTAGCTACTAAACCTCTCCTACTGAAATTACCTACTAGTCTACCGCTCGAGCAGTACCTACTGACTCTAATCCAGTACCTACTGACTCTAATCCAGTACCTACTTACTCTAATCCAGTACCTACTGACTCTAATCCAGTACCTACTGACTCTAATCCAGTACCTACTGACTCTAATCTAGTACCTACTGACTCTAATCCAGTACCTACTGACTCTAATCCAGTACCTACTGACTCTAATCTAGTACCTACTGACTCTAATCCAGTACCTACTGACTCTAATCCAGTACGTACTAACTCTAATCCAGTACGTACTGACTAGTAGACGATTTCAGACGCACTGTAGTTCGTCTGATTCTCTGTATACTTTATTACTCTGTTCTTTAATGATCAGGACCCCCACAGGACCACCACAGAGCAGATACTATTAGGGAGGTGGGTACACAGTTTGTGTTCGTCTAGTCCTTCATCAGTGGACACAGGACGCCACCCACAGGACACTGCTGTCTGGATAGTTTTGGTTGGTGGACGATTCTCAGTCCAGCAGTGACACTGAGGAGTTTAAATACTCCAGCAGCAGCACTGCTGTGTCTGATCCACTCACACCAACACAACACACACTAACTAACACACCACCACCACGTCAGTGTCTCTGCAGTGCTGAGAATGACCCACCTCCCTAATAGTATCTGCTCTGTGGGGGTCCTGATCATTAAAGAACAGAGTAATAAAGTATACAAAGAATCAGATGAACTACAGTCTGTAAGTGGAGCTCCTGTATGATCAGTGGAGCTGATACAGTGGACAGTGAGTGGAGGTCCTGTATGGTCAGTGGAGCTGATACAGTGGACAGTGAGTGGAGGTCCTGTATGGTCAGTGGAGCTGATACAGTGGACAGTGAGTGGAAGTCCTGTATGGTCAGTGGAGCTGATACAGTGGACAGTGAGTGGAGGTCCTGTATGGTCAGTGGAGCTGATACAGTGGACAGTAAGTGGAAGTCCTGTATGGTCAGTGGAGCTGATACAGTGGACAGTGAGTGGAGGTCCTGTATGGTCAGTGGAGCTGATTCAGTGGACAGTGAGTGGAGGTCCTGTATGGTCAGTGGAGCTGATACAGTGGACAGTGAGTGGAGGTCCTGCATGGTCAGTGGAGCTGATACAGTGGACAGTGAGTGGAGGTCCTGTATGGTCAGTGGAGCTGATACAGTGGACAGTGAGTGGAGGTCCTGTATGGTCAGTGGAGCTGATACAGTGGACAGTGAGTGGAGGTCCTGTATGGTCAGTGGAGCTGATACAGTGGACAGTGAGTGGAGGTCCTGTATGGTCAGTGGAGCTGATACAGTGGTCAGTGAGTGTATATATGTTGGTTGGTATATATGTATTGGTTCATATATATAGTTGAAGTGATTCTGATGTGTTTATGTTGAACAGGCTCCGTGTGAGAAGGTGGCAGCATTCCGAGCAGCTGATCATCAGAAGTGAAATATCAGCCACGCCGTCACCTGAACATGCACCGCTGAGCGATACCTCAGAGAGACTGAACACTCTTTACTGTATAAGTAAATTTATAAAGTTAATTTCTGGAATAATGACTAGCAGTAATACCTGAAGGTGTTTCTGATTCTCTCCTGTGTTGGAGAACACTGTGAATGTAAAGATGAACGTAAATCAGGAAAATAAACAGAGAAATTAAAATAAACTGGTTTGTTCTTGGTTTGAAAATGTTTTCAATGTATTGACAACATTGGAATGTGTGAAATTACAATCTGCACTTTATTATATATGAAAAGCTATTTATAACCAGACAGGAATTTTTTATTTACTCAGTAAACACTTTATTATTAAATATTAAACAGTATTAATAGAGTAAGTAGAGCTTTTACACTTTATTATTAATTATTAATCAGTATTAATACAGTAAGTAGAGCTTTTACACTTTATTATTAAATATTAATCAGTATTAATAGAGTAAGTAGTTCTTTTACACTTTATTATTAAATGTTAATGAGTATTAATAGAGTAAGTAGAGCTTTTACACTTTATTATTAACAATTAAACAGTATTAATAGAGTAAGTAGAGCTTTTACATACGTCAGTGTGTTTATTTAACTTTTTCCAAGCTTCTCCTAAACAACCCAGTATTATTATCAGTTCTCATCTAATACCTGCTTTGACTGCTCAGTACTTCATTAAGATAAATCAAGATTTGCTGCTGAAGGAACTGAACACATTCATTCAATGTCTTCATGTTACTTTGTATTGTATGTATGATTATTTACATCTGTTCTAATCAGATCTGCTCTTCTTATTGGTGCCTAGATAGATAGATAGATAGATAGATAGATAGATAGATAGACAGATAGATAGATAGACTGGTAGATAATAATAATATCTCTTTAATAATGTCCTTCATGACAGTAGTTCAGTGTAGATGTTTTAAGCTTTCGTTCAGTTTAAACTGAGTAAATGTGTATTTATGACCTGTACTGTACTGTACTGTACTGTAATGTACTGTACTGTACTTTATGACTACTGAGCGTTAAATTTAACCTTAATAATGGACTGACCAGAAGCGGACATTGTTCCACTGACCCCAACTCCTTTACCAGAATAACGTGTGAAAGTCCCTGTACCTTCTACTCTGGTGAATGGACCACTGCCGTTAGACATCTGGTCAAACAGAGCAGCGTCACATCGAGTGTTTGTTTGATAAATTCCAAGAGCCAAGTAGTTTTGGGCCCAGAACTTATACGGTACAGAGAACATGATGGCCAGTTCACCAACATGAACACTTTTATCACTGAGGATCTGGTACATCAGGACCCCTTCAGCTCCATAGGAGGAGTAGGACGTTTTGGAAAACGAGCAGGTCTCCATCGTCTTCTTTGCGATAATGGGTTGTGGAGGAATGTGGCAGGTTCCACACTCAGTGTAGATCCTGTTACACAGAAAGAGAGATTACAATTATATATACAGATCAGTAGCAGGTCACAGACACACATAGAGAGAAAGTATAGTTGTGTGTGGTCTGATGCTGAACAACTGTCCATCCTGTGTGGTCTGATACTGAACAACTGTCCATCCTGTGTGGTCTGATACTGAACAACTGCCCATCCTGTGTGGTCTGATACTGAACAACTGCCCATCCTGTGTGGTCTGATACTGAACAACTGCCCATCCTGTGTGGTCTGATTCTGAACAACTGCCCATCCTGTGTGGTCTGATGCTGTTGCTTCTTCTGTCTTGTAGTCTGGACCAGTCTATCCACCATGGAGCTTCTGCTGTCCAGTATGTTGTGGAGAGTTTAGCCTGCATGACTCTGACCCTCATGAAGATCCTGCTTACTTTCTTAATCACAGATATTTTCTTGTCCTGCCTGACGGACGCTGAGCTGGTCGTCACTGCTACTCTGATGGGACTGCTGTGTTGCTTTTGTACTGGTTTTACTTTCCAGTGTGGACCAGAAGAGTCTGGTTCCTCTTGACGATCTTCCTCTAGATCTGAGGGAGATTTTCTTGCCCCTGGCGACGCTCACTAGGGTGTGGACCTGGATTTTCTGTAGAGCTGCTTTGTAAAAGGTTTTGTGTTGAGCTGCTGTAGGAACCCAAGTCCCAGTAACAGTGAGATTAATAACCCAGAAGCCCCCAGTGACGCTCGCTGACATCCGCCTGTACTTACTTTGGATTTGCTAGGATATAAGTGTCGCTGGCATTGGTGATCTCTATGGTGGCGTTCCTGCTGGTGCCAATGCTCTTGGAGATTTGGTCAGTATTCGCGCCCAACACGGACACGCCGGCGATAACACCCTTAATAAGAAGTCCAGTTGTAATAGGACAAAATCCCTGTGAAGAACAAACATCCCATAAACATTTTTTATACATTAGTATAAACATTCGTAATACATTAGTATAAACATTCGTAATACATTAGTATAAACATTCGTTATACATTAGTATAAACATTTGTTATACATTACTATAAACATTCACTATACATTAGTATAAACATTCGTTATACATTAGTATAAACATTCACTATACATTAGTATAAACATTCGTTATACATTAGTATAAACATTTGTTATACATTAGTATAAACATTTGTTATACATTAGTATAAACATTCGTTATACATTAGTATAAACATCTGTTATACATTAGTATAAACATTTGTTATACATTAGTATAAACATTCACTATACATTAGTATAAACATTCGTTATACATTAGTATAAACATTCGTTATACATTAGTATAAACATTTGTTATACATTAGTATAAACATTCACTATACATTAGTATAAACATTTGTTATACATTAGTATAAACATTAGTATAAACATTCGTTATACATTAGTATAAACATTTGTTATACATTAGTATAAACATTTGTTATACATTAGTATAAACATTCGTTATACATTAGTATAAACATTTACTATACATTAGTATAAACATTCGTTATACATTAGTATAAACATTCACTATACATTAGTATAAACATTCGTTATACATTAGTATAAACATTTGTTATACATTAGTATAAACATTTGTTATACATTAGTATAAACATTCGTTATACATTAGTATAAACATTTGTTATACATTAGTATAAACATTTGTTATACATTAGTATAAACATTCGTTATACATTAGTATAAACATTCGTTATACATTAGTATAAACATTCGTTATACATTAGTATAAAAATTCGTTATATTTAAGTATAAACATTCAGCACTAAGGTGGAAGGAGGAAATCTGAACAAGAATCTGGAGAACGTGTTATCAGAAAATGTTTCCAGCATTAAAAGAATAATGAGGATGTTTGATGGTGTAAATGAGTTTATCAGTAGTCAGTAGTGATTATTAAACTGAGTACTGAACTGAATGATCATTAAAAGAATAATGAGGATGTTTGATGGTGTAAATGAGTTTATCAGTAGTCAGTAGTGATTATTAAACTGAGTACTGAACTGAATGATCATTAAAAGAATAATGAGGATGTTTGATGGTATATGAGTTTATCAGTAGTCAGTAGTGATTAGTAAACTGAGTACTGAACTGAATGATCATTAAAAGAATAATGAGGGTGTTTGATGGTGTTAATGAGTTTATCAGTAGTCAGTAGTGATTATTAAACTGAGTACTGAACTGAATGATCATTAAAAGAATAATGAGGATGTTTGATGGTGTAAATGAGTTTATCAGTAGTCAGTAGTGATTATTAAACTGAGTACTGAACTGAATGATCATTAAAAGAATAATGAGGATGTTTGATGGTATATGAGTTTATCAGTAGTCAGTAGTGATTAGTAAACTGAGTACTGAACTGAATGATCATTAAAAGAATAATGAGGGTGTTTGATGGTGTTAATGAGTTTATCAGTAGTCAGTAGTGATTATTAAACTGAGTATTGAACTGAATGATCATTAAAAGAATAATGAGGATGTTTGATGGTGTAAATGAGTTTATCAGTAGTCAGTAGTGAATATTAAACTGAGTACTGAACTGAATGAACATTAAAAGAATAATGAGGATGTTTGATGGTGTAAATGAGTTTATCAGTAGTCAGTAGTGATTATTAAACTGAGTACTGAACTGAATGAACATTAAAAGAGTAATGAGGATGTTTGATGGTGTAAATGAGTTTATCAGTAGTCAGTAGTGATTATTAAACTGAGTACTGAACTGAATGATCATTAAAAGAATAATGAGGATGTTTGATGGTATATGAGTTTATCAGTAGTCAGTAGTGATTAGTAAACTGAGTACTGAACTGAATGATCATTAAAAGAATAATGAGGGTGTTTGATGGTGTTAATGAGTTTATCAGTAGTCAGTAGTGATTATTAAACTGAGTATTGAACTGAATGATCATTAAAAGAATAATGAGGATGTATGATGGTGTTAATGAGTTTATCAGTAGTCAGTAGTGATTATTAAACTGAGTATTGAACTGAATGATCATTAAAAGAATAATGAGGATGTTTGATGGTGTTAATGAGTTTATCAGTAGTCAGTAGTGATTATTAAACTGAGTATTGAACTGAATGATCATTAAAAGAATAATGAGGATGTTTGATGGTGTAAATGAGTTTATCAGTAGTCAGTAGTGATTATTAAACTGAGTACTGAACTGAATGATCATTAAAAGAATAATGAGGATGTTTGATGGTGTAAATGAGTTTATCAGTAGTCAGTAGTGATTATTAAACTGAGTACTGAACTGAATTAACATTAAAAGAATAATGAGGGTGTTTGATGGTGCAAATGAGTTTATCAGTAGTCAGTAGTGATTATTAAACTGAGTATTGAACTGAATGATCATTAAAAGAATAATGAGGATGTTTGATGGTGTTAATGAGTTTATCAGTAGTCAGTAGTGATTATTAAACTGAGTATTGAACTGAATGATCATTAAAAGAATAATGAGGATGTTTGATGGTGTAAATGAGTTTATCAGTAGTCAGTAGTGATTATTAAACTGAGTACTGAACTGAATGATCATTAAAAGAATAATGAGGATGTTTGGTGGTGTAAATGAGTTTATCAGTAGTCAGTAGTGATTATTAAACTAAGTACTAAACTGAATGAACATTAAAAGAATAATGACACTTACCTGCTGCTGGCTGGTGCTTTTGGTCAATGGCTGTTCAAGTTGGTGGCCATCATCCACTTCCTGTGTGGAAACAATAAATATATCCTCAGAGGCGTCACTACAGGGGGTGGTCTGGTTTTTTGAATGGCCCCAAATTTTTATTATGAACTTTTACAGTAGCAACATCTACGAAACGTACCTCAATCAACAATATCAATCACAGTAGACGTAAACCCCAAATTTATTCACAACAGACTCAGATCCAGTACTGAAGACCTGAAGCCCTGTTTACCTCCCAGATAAGCTGGAGATCCTAAATACAGTGGCAAGAAGAAATGTGTGAACTTTGAAATGACCTGGTTTTCTGCATTAATTGGTCATAAAGTGTGATCTGATCTCCATCTATAGTCCCAACTATAGACAAACTCAATGAGCTTAATCTAATACCACACACACACTTATAATACTTCATGTCTGTATTGGACACGTCCATTAAACATTCACAGTGCTGGTGGAAAAGGTAAGTAAACTTATGCTAGTGACTTCAACAAAAGCTAATTAGAGTCAGGGGTCAGCAAACCTGGAGTCCAATCAGTAAAAAGAGATTGGAGCGAGGTGTAGAGCAACTCAAACTTTTAGAGTTTGCTATTCGCAAGAAGCATCTGTTGACGTGAACCATGCCTCCAAAAAGTAGATCTCCGAAGACCTACGATCAGGAACTGTTGATTTGCATATACCTGGAAAGGGTTTCAGAGTGATCTCCAAGACTTTAGGTATTAACCATCCACTGTCAGACACACTGTCTACAAATGGAGATGATTTAGTACTGTGGCTACTCTCCCTAGAAGTGGGCGCCCACCAGGTTTACTCCAAAAGCACAACTCAGAAAACTCTGAGAGGTAAAGAAGAACCCTAGAGGAACAGCTAAAGGCTTGAGCGAATCGTTGGAACATCTCTGTTCATGTTCAGGTGATTGAATTTCGTGATCTTGGTGATGAATATTATATTTTCTCTGCTAAGTCTGATTAAATTCTGTATTCATTTAAACTTACATTTTGAACACTCTCCCTTATGTCTCCATCACTGACCTCCATCAGATCTGCTCTTTTAGTCCCGCCAGTCAGTGTCTTTCTCTCCATCTCTTCACCTGTTGAGTAACATTATGGTACCATAAATATTAGAAATTCTGATTTACAGGAACTGAAGGAAATAATGAGAAATCAGTCGTTGAACTGTATTGTTCTATCAGTCGTCTGACTGGCCTTCAACAGAGCGGTCATCTCCACAATCACTTTTGATCTGCTGATCAATCATGGGTTCCTCATCTTTTACAGTCCCTGAATTTCTGTTTACACTTATTTATGTGTCATAATTAAAACAGAAACACATATAATCAGCTGCTTTTGATGCCCGTATAGCTTCCAGTAGTCTGCATACAGTTAATCAGCACAAATACAAACTGATAGTTCTAAAGGCTTTATGGACGTACCTGGTTTAGGAGGTCTCTCAGTGGAGTATGAACCAGTGGAGTATGTACCAGTGGAGTATGTAGCTCTCTCCGTGAGTAATGCTGTTCTCTCAGCGTCTTTTATAGTGATGGATCTTCTTTGCTGGAACTGAAACCTCGGTACAGGAGGGGCGGGGCTTACAGATCTGAGATTGTTCCTGACCCTGCATTCAAAATGTTACCAGATTTTGGTGCTTTCCGTAATCTAGCATGGTTTTGGTTTTAGTTTTGGACACGAGTCGGGAAATGAGATAAAAACAGTGTGATTATTTATTATCGTGGGATTTTTGGGAAATGGACACTAATGACGTGCTCACAACCGTTCGGCCCTTTAATGGGAATAAAAGACCAGAGTGGCTCAGAGTGGGTTTGGTTGTTTGTTATATGTGCTGTTCACGACAAGTATTTGTCACTGTTTACTATGTACACTGTTTACTATGTACACTGTTTACTATGTACACTGTTCACCACATGCACTGTTCACCGCGTACACTGTTCAGCTCGTACACTGTTCACTATGTATACTGTTCAGCTCGTACACTGTTCACTATGTATACTGTTCACTATGTACACTGTTTACTATGTACACTGTTCACTATGTACACTGTTTACTATGTACACTGTTCACCACATGAACTGTTCACCGCGTACACTGTTCAGCTCGTACACTGTTCACTATGTACACTGTTTACTATGTACGCTGTTTACTATGTACGCTGTTCACTATGTACACTGTTTACTATGTACACTGTTCACCGCGTACACTGTTCAGCTCGTACACTGTTCACTATGTACACTGTTCACTATGTACACTGTTTACTATAAAAACTGTTCACTATGTACACTGTTCACTATGTACACTGTTCACTATGTACACTGTTCACCACATACACTGTTCACTATGTACACTGTTCACTATGTACACTGTTCACTATGTACACTGTTTACTATGTAAACTGTTCACTATGTACGCTGTTTACTACGTACACTGTTTACTATGTACACTGTTTACTATGTACACTGTTCACCACATGCACTGTTCACCGCGTACACTGTTCAGCTCGTACACTGTTCACTATGTATACTGTTCACTATGTACACTGTTTACTATGTACGCTGTTTACTATGTACGCTGTTCACTATGTACACTGTTCACCACATACACTGTTCACCGCGTACACTGTTCAGCTCGTACACTGTTCACTATGTACACTGTTCACTATGTACACTGTTCACTATGTAAACTGTTTACTATGTACGCTGTTTACTATGTACACTGTTTACTATGTACACTGTTCACTATGTACACTGTTCACTATATAAACTGTTTACTATTTACACTGTTCACTATGTAAACTGTTTACTATTTACGCTGTTTACTATGTACGCTGTTCACTATGTACACTGTTCACCACATTCACTGTTCACCGCGTACACTGTTCAGCTCGTACACTGTCCACTATGTACACTGTTCACTATGTACGCTGTTTACTATGTACACTGTTTACTATGTACACTGCTCACCGTGTACACTGTTCACCACAAGTATGTTGTTCACTATGTACACTGTTCACTATGTACACTGTTCACTATGTACGCTGTTTACTATGTACACTGTTTACTATGTACACTGTTCACTGCATACACTGTTCACCACAAGTATGTTGTTCACTATGTAGGCTGTTCACCACGTCCGCTGTTCACCACGTACGCTATTCATTATGTATGCTGTTTACCACATACACTGTTCACCACATACACTATTCACTATGTACACTGTTCACCGCGTACACTGTTCACTATGTACACTGTTTACCACGTACACTGTTCTTTATGTACGCTTTTCACCATGTACACCATTCACCACATACACTGTTCACTATGTACACTGTTCACCACGTACACTGTTCACTATGTACACTGTTCACCACGTACACTGTTCACTATGTACACTGTTCACCACGTACACTGTTCACTATGTACACTGTTCACCGCGTACACTGTTCATTATGTGCGCTGTTCACCACATACACCATTCACCACGTACACTGTTCACTATGTACACTGTTCACTATGTACACCTTTCACTACATATACTGTTCACTATTTACATTGTTTACTATGTGTACTATTTATACTATAGAGTGTGTTACCAAAGAGTGTGAAAACACTTTATTCAGTGTGCAAAAGGAGATCCAGCGTACAGCCCAAACCCAGAAGGGCACAGTACACACTTCAGCCTGGATGAGGGGAACTGAGGAGAACAGAGGAGAACTGGCTCAATGTGAAAGTGTCTCTGCTAAGAATCCACCCAGAGGGCATAAGTTCCCCTCCATACTTCCCCACTGATCCAGCTGATACACCTCATTCTGGGTTCCTGGAAGAAGCAAAGTTCAAATAAGGTCATGAAAACATAAACAACCTGAAGATCAAATCAAGAAAATACTGCAAACTTAAATTAGTGAATGATCAGAAATTATAACTCGTTCATTAGTTAGTTAGTTAGTTCATTAGTTAGTTAGTTGGTTCATTAGTTAGTTAGTTCATTAGTTAGTTGGTTCATTAGTTAGTTAGTTAGTTTATTAGTTAGTTAGTTAGTTCATTAGTTAGTTAGTTAGCTCATTAGTTAGTTTGTTAGTTTATTAGTTAGTTAGTTAGTTCATTAGTTAGTTTGTTAGCCACTAGTGGAGAGTGAGGGTGCTGTTGTTCTTCAGAAACCAGGTATACTGTGTTAGAATAACTATAGCTGCAACTCAAAACTTAAATTACAGTAATTAGAAGACAGACAGAGACATATAGAGATATATAAAGAGATATAGAGACATATAGAGAGATATAGAGATATATAGAGATATATAGAGAGATATTAAAAGATATAGAGAGATATAGAGACATACAGAGATATATAGAGAGATATAGAGATATATAGACATATAGAGAGATATTAAAAGATATAGAGAGATATAGAGACATATAGAGATATATAGAGAGATATAGAGATATATAGACATATAGAGAGATATTAAAAGATATAGAGAGATATAGAGACATATAGAGATATATAGAGAGATATTAAAAGATATAGAGAGATATAGAGACATATAGAGATATATAGAGAGATATAGAGATATATAGACATATAGAGAGATATTAAAAGATATAGAGAGATATAGAGAGATATAGAGACATATAGAGATATATAGAGAGATATAGAGATATATAGACATATAGAGAGATATTAAAAGATATAGAGAGATATAGAGACATATAGAGATATATAGAGAGATATAGAGACATATATAGATATATAGAGAGATATAGAGATATAGAGAGATATAGAGATATATAGAGATATAGAGACATATAGAGATATATAGAAAGATATAGAGACATATAGAAAGATATAGAGACATATAGAAAGATATAGAGAGATATCGAGAGTGAAAGAGACAGAGAGATAATGAAAGAGAGAGTGAGAGAGAGAGAGAGAGAGGAAGACAGAGCGGGTACACTGTGTGGGAATGGCAGCAGTGGGTGGAGACTGAGAGGTTGCAATCCCTGCAGACTGAGAGCAGTACTTCCTCCTGAAACAAAGCCCCCATCCCGCACCCCCCACCATTGGGCCTCAGACAGGAAACAACACAGAGTCCACCTTCCAGAACACTGCCTACACTGAGCATGCCAACCTTCCCAGAGCCCCATAGAGCCCACTCATAGTCGCACCAAGCCAGTCAACACAGCACACAAATGATGATAGATAGTACAGACCTGGGTTCTGCCACAGCGGGGAGATGCAGTGCGGCTCCTAATCAAGCCCAACATTGTACACCTGGGTGCAAGGCTTCTCACGGTGAACAGTGTTAGAGTTCTGTTAAGCAGTGTTACAGTTCTGGTGAACAGTGTTAGAGTTCTGTTAAGCAGTGTTAGAGTTCTGTTAAGCAGTGTTAGAGTTCTGGTGAACAGTGTTAGAGTTCTGGTGAACAGTGTTAGAGTTCTGTTGAACAGTGTTAGAGTTCTGGTGAACAGTGTTAGAGTTCTGGTGAGCAGTGTTAGAGTTCTGGTGAACAGTGTTAGAGTTCTGGTGAACAGTGTTAGAGTTCTGTTAAGCAGTGTTACAGTTCTGGTGAACAGTGTTAGAGTTCTGTTAAGCAGTGTTAAGGTTCTGGTGAACAGTGTTAGAGTTCTGTTAAGCAGTGTTACAGTTCTGGTGAACAGTGTTAGAGTTCTGTTAAGCAGTGTTAGAGTTCTGTTAAGCAGTGTTACAGTTCTGGTGAACAGTGTTAGAGTTCTGTTAAGCAGTGTTAGAGTTCTGTTACACAGTGTTACAGTTCTGGGGAACAGTGTTAGAGTTCTGGTGAACAGTGTTAGAGTTCTGTTAAGCAGTGTTAGAGTTCTGGTGAACAGTGTTAAAGTTCTGGTGAACAGTGTTAGAGTTCTGTTAAGCAGTGTTAAAGTTCTGGTGAACAGTGTTTGAGTTCTGGTGAACAGTGTTAGACTTCTGTCAAGCAGTGTTAGAGTTCTGGTGAACAGTGTTAGAGTTCTGGTGAGCAGTGTTTGAGTTCTGGTGAACAGTGTTAGAGTTCTGTTAAGCAGTGTTAGAGTTCTAGTGAACAGTGTTAGAGTTCTGGTGAACAGTGTTACAGTTCTGGTGAACAGTGTTGGAGTTCTGGTGAACAGTGTTAGAGTTCTGTTAAGTAGTGTTAGAGTTCTGTTACGCAGTGTTAGAGTTCTGGTGAACAGTGTTAGAGTTCTGTTAAGCAGTGTTAGAGTTCTGTTAAGCAGTGTTTGAGTTCTGGTGAACAGTGTTAGAGTTCTGTTACACAGTGTTAGAGTTCTGTTACGCAGTGTTTGAGTTCTGGTGAACAGTGTTAGAGTTCTGTTAAGCAGTGTTTGAGTTCTGGTGAACAGTGTTAGAGTTCTGTTAAGCAGTGTTAGAGTTCTGTTACGCAGTGTTAGAGTTCTGGTGAACAGTGTTAGAGTTCTGTTAAGCAGTGTTTGAGTTCTGGTGAACAGTGTTAGAGTTCTGTTACGCAGTGTTAGAGTTCTGGTGAACAGTGTTAGAGTTCTGTTAAGCAGTGTTTGAGTTCTGGTGAACAGTGTTAGAGTTCTGTTACGCAGTGTTTGAGTTCTGGTGAACAGTGTTAGAGTTCTGGTGAGCAGTGTTAGAGTTCTGATGAACAGTGTTAGAGTTCTGTTAAGCAGTGTTTGAGTTCTGGTGAACAGTGTTAGAGTTCTGTTAAGCAGTGTTAGAGTTCTGTTACGCAGTGTTAGAGTTCTGGTGAACAGTGTTAGAGTTCTGTTAAGCAGTGTTTGAGTTCTGGTGAACAGTGTTAGAGTTCTGTTACGCAGTGTTTGAGTTCTGGTGAACAGTGTTAGAGTTCTGTTAAGCAGTGTTTGAGTTCTGTTGAACAGTGTTAGAGTTCTGTTATGCAGTGTTTGAGTTCTGATGAACAGTGTTAGAGTTCTGGTGAACAGTGTTTGAGTTCTGTTAAGCAGTGTTTGAGTTCTGGTGAACAGTGTTTGAGTTCTGGTGAACAGTGTTTGAGTTCTGGTGAACAGTGTTAGAGTTCTGTTACGCAGTGTTTGAGTTCTGGTGAACAGTGTTAGAGTTCTGTTAAGCAGTGTTAGAGTTCTGGTGAACAGTGTTAGAGTTCTGTTACGCAGTGTTTGAGTTCTGGTGAACAGTGTTAGAGTTCTGGTGAGCAGTGTTAGAGTTCTGATGAACAGTGTTAGAGTTCTGTTAAGCAGTGTTTGAGTTTTGGTGAACAGTGTTAGAGTTCTGTTAAGCAGTGTTAGAGTTCTGGTGAACAGTGTTAGAGTTCTGTTAAGCATTGTTTGAGTTCTGGTGAACAGTGTTAGAGTTCTGTTATGCAGTGTTTGAGTTCTGGTGAACAGTGTTAGAGTTCTGTTACGAAGTGTTATAGTTCTGGTGAACAGTGTTAGAGTTCGGTTAAGCAGTGTTAAAGTTCTGGTGAACAGTGTTAGAGTTCTGGTGAACAGTGTTAGAGTTCTGTTAAGCAGTGTTTGAGTTCTGTTGAACAGTGTTAGAGTTCTGTTATGCAGTGTTTGAGTTCTGGTGAACAGTGTTAGAGTTCTGGTGAACAGTGTTAGAGTTCTGTTGAGCAGTGTTAGAGTTCTGATGAACAGTGTTAGAGTTCTGTTAAGCAGTGTTTGAGTTCTGGTGAACAGTGTTAGAGTTCTGGTGAACAGTGTTAGAGTTCTGTTGAGCAGTGTTAGAGTTCTGATGAACAGTGTTAGAGTTCTGTTAAGCAGTGTTAGAGTTCTGGTGAACAGTGTTAGAGTTCTGGTGAACAGTGTTAGAGTTCTGTTACGCAGTGTTTGAGTTCTGGTGAACAGTGTTAGAGTTCTGGTGAGCAGTGTTTGAGTTCTGGTGAACAGTGTTAGAGTTCTGTTAAGCAGTGTTAGAGTTCTAGTGAACAGTGTTAGAGTTCTGGTGAACAGTGTTACAGTTCTGGTGAACAGTGTTAGAGTTCTGTTAAGCAGTGTTAGAGTTCTGTTAAGCAGTGTTACAGTTCTGGTGAACAGTGTTAGCGTTCTGTTAAGCAGTGTTAGAGTTCTGGTGAACAGTGTTAGAGTTCTGGTGAACAGTGTTAGAGTTCTGTTAAGCAGTGTTAAAGTTCTGGTGAACAGTGTTTGAGTTCTGGTGAACAGTGTTAGAGTTCTGTTAAGCAGTGTTAGAGTTCTGGTGAACAGTGTTAGAGTTCTGGTGAGCAGTGTTAGAGTTCTGGTGAACAGTGTTAGAGTTCTGTTAAGCAGTGTTAGAGTTCTAGTGAACAGTGTTAGAGTTCTGGTGAACAGTGTTACAGTTCTGGTGAACAGTGTTAGAGTTCTGGTGAACAGTGTTAGAGTTCTGTTAAGCAGTGTTAGAGTTCTGGTGAACAGTGTTAGAGTTCTGGTGAGCAGTGTTTGAGTTCTGGTGAACAGTGTTAGAGTTCTGTTAAGCAGTGTTAGAGTTCTGGTGAACAGTGTTAGAGTTCTGATGAACAGTGTTAGAGTTCTGTTAAGCAGCGTTAGAGTTCTGGTGAACAGTGTTAGAGTTCTGTTAAGCAGTGTTAGAGTTCTGATGAACAGTGTTAGAGTTCTGGTGAACAGTGTTAGAGTTCTGTTACGCAGTGTTAGAGTTCTGTTAAGCAGTGTTTGAGTTCTGGTGAACAGTGTTAGAGTTCTGTAAAGCAGTGTTAGAGTTCTGGTGAACAGTGTTAGAGTTCTGTTAAGCAGTGTTAGAGTTCTGGTGAACAGTGTTAGAGTTCTGGTGAACAGTGTTAGAGTTCTGTTAAGCAGTGTTAGAGTTCTGGTGAACAGTGTTTGAGTTCTCGTGAACAGTGTTAGAGTTCTGTTAAGCAGTGTTAGAGTTCTGGTGAACAGTGTTAGAGTTCTGTTAAGCAGTGTTAGAGTTCTAGTGAACAGTGTTAGAGTTCTGGTGAACAGTGTTACAGTTCTGGTGAACAGTGTTAGAGTTCTGGTGAACAGTGTTAGAGTTCTGTTAAGCAGTGTTAGAGTTCTGTTAAGCAGTGTTTGAGTTCTGGTGAACAGTGTTAGAGTTCTGTAAAGCAGTGTTAAAGTTCTTTTACGCAGTGTTTGAGTTCTGGTGAACAGTGTTAGAGTTCTGTTAAGCAGTGTTTGAGTTCTGGTGAACAGTGTTAGAGTTCTGTTAAGCAGTGTTTGAGTTCTGGTGAACAGTGTTAGAGTTCTGTTAAGCAGTGTTAGAGTTCTGTTACGCAGTGTTAGAGTTCTGGTGAACAGTGTTAGAGTTCTGTTAAGCAGTGTTAGAGTTCTGTTAAGCAGTGTTTGAGTTCTGGTGAACAGTGTTAGAGTTCTGTTACACAGTGTTAGAGTTCTGTTACGCAGTGTTTGAGTTCTGTTACGCAGTGTTTGAGTTCTGGTGAACAGTGTTAGAGTTCTGTTAAGCAGTGTTTGAGTTCTGGTGAACAGTGTTAGAGTTCTGTTAAGCAGTGTTAGAGTTCTGTTACGCAGTGTTTGAGTTCTGGTGAACAGTGTTAGAGTTCTGTTAAGCAGTGTTTGAGTTCTGGTGAACAGTGTTAGAGTTCTGTTACGCAGTGTTTGAGTTCTGGTGAACAGTGTTAGAGTTCTGGTGAGCAGTGTTAGAGTTCTGATGAACAGTGTTAGAGTTCTGTTAAGCAGTGTTTGAGTTCTGGTGAACAGTGTTAGAGTTCTGGTGAACAGTGTTAGAGTTCTGTTAAGCAGTGTTAAAGTTCTGGTGAACAGTGTTAGAGTTCTGTTAAGCAGTGTTAGAGTTCTGGTGAACAGTGTTAGAGTTCTGGTGAGCAGTGTTTGAGTTCTGGTGAACAGTGTTAGAGTTCTGTTAAGCAGTGTTAGAGTTCTAGTGAACAGTGTTAGAGTTCTGGTGAACAGTGTTACAGTTCTGGTGAACAGTGTTAGAGTTCTGGTGAACAGTGTTAGAGTTCTGTTAAGCAGTGTTACAGTTCTAGTGAACAGTGTTAGAGTTCTGGTGAACAGTGTTAGAGTTCTGTTAAGCAGTGTTAGAGTTCTGGTGAACAGTGTTAGAGTTCTGGTGAGCAGTGTTAGAGTTCTGGTGAACAGTGTTAGAGTTCTGATGAACAGTGTTAGAGTTCTGTTAAGCAGTGTTAGAGTTCTGGTGAACAGTGTTAGAGTTCTGGTGAGCAGTGTTTGAGTTCTGGTGAACAGTGTTAGAGTTCTGGTGAACAGTGTTAGAGTTCTGTTAAGCAGTGTTAGAGTTCTGGTGAACAGTGTTAGAGTTCTGATGAACAGTGTTAGAGTTCTGTTAAGCAGTGTTAGAGTTCTGGTGAACAGTGTTAGAGTTCTGTTAAGCAGTGTTAGAGTTCTGGTGAACAGTGTTAGAGTTCTGTTAAGCAGTGTTAGAGTTCTGATGAACAGTGTTAGAGTTCTGGTGAACAGTGTTAGAGTTCTGTTACGCAGTGTTAGAGTTCTGTTAAGCAGTGTTTGAGTTCTGGTGAACAGTGTTAGAGTTCTGTAAAGCAGTGTTAGAGTTCTGGTGAACAGTGTTAGAGTTCTGTTTAGCAGTGTTAGAGTTCTGGTGAACAGTGTTAGAGTCCTGGTGAACAGTGTTAGAGTTCTGTTAAGCAGTGTTAGAGTTCTGGTGAACAGTGTTTGAGTTCTCGTGAACAGTGTTAGAGTTCTGTTAAGCAGTGTTTGAGTTCTGG
Source organism: Megaleporinus macrocephalus (assembly GCA_021613375.1). NCBI lineage: Eukaryota > Metazoa > Chordata > Actinopteri > Characiformes > Anostomidae > Megaleporinus > Megaleporinus macrocephalus. Next base: position 1,145,592 of record CM038712.1, read on the forward strand.
TGAACAGTGTTAGAGTTCTGTTAAGCAGTGTTAGAGTTCTAGTGAACAGTGTTAGAGTTCTGGTGAACAGTGTTAGAGTTCTGTTAAGCAGTGTTAGAGTTCTGTTAAGCAGTGTTTGAGTTCTGGTGAACAGTGTTAGAGTTCTGTAAAGCAGTGTTAGAGTTCTGTTACGCCGTGTTTGAGTTCTGGTGAACAGTGTTAGAGTTCTGTTAAGCAGTGTTAAAGTTCTGGTGAACAGTGTTTGAGTTCTGGTGAACAGTGTTAGAGTTCTGTTAAGCAGTGTTAGAGTTCTGGTGAACAGTGTTAGAGTTCTGGTGAGCAGTGTTTGAGTTCTGGTGAACAGTGTTAGAGTTCTGTTAAGCAGTGTTAGAGTTCTAGTGAACAGTGTTAGAGTTCTGGTGAACAGTGTTACAGTTCTGGTGAACAGTGTTAGAGTTCTGGTGAACAGTGTTAGAGTTCTGTTAAGCAGTGTTACAGTTCTGGTGAACAGTGTTAGAGTTCTGTTAAGCAGTGTTAGAGTTCTGTTAAGCAGTGTTACAGTTCTGGTGAACAGTGTTAGAGTTCTGTTAAGCAGTGTTAGAGTTCTGTTAAGCAGTGTTACAGTTCTGGTGAACAGTGTTAGAGTTCTGTTAAGCAGTGTTAGAGTTCTGTTACACAGTGTTACAGTTCTGGTGAACAGTGTTAGAGTTCTGGTGAACAGTGTTAGAGTTCTGTTAAGCAGTGTTAGAGTTCTGGTGAACAGTGTTAAAGTTCTGGTGAACAGTGTTAGAGTTCTGTTAACCAGTGTTAAAGTTCTGGTGAACAGTGTTTGAGTTCTGGTGAACAGTGTTAGAGTTCTGTCAAGCAGTGTTAGAGTTCTGGTGAACAGTGTTAGAGTTCTGGTGAGCAGTGTTTGAGTTCTGGTGAACAGTGTTAGAGTTCTGTTAAGCAGTGTTAGAGTTCTAGTGAACAGTGTTAGAGTTCTGGTGAACAGTGTTACAGTTCTGGTGAACAGTGTTGGAGTTCTGGTGAACAGTGTTAGAGTTCTGTTAAGTAGTGTTAGAGTTCTGTTACGCAGTGTTAGAGTTCTGGTGAACAGTGTTAGAGTTCTGTTAAGCAGTGTTAGAGTTCTGTTAAGCAGTGTTTGAGTTCTGGTGAACAGTGTTAGAGTTCTGTTACACAGTGTTAGAGTTCTGTTACGCAGTGTTTGAGTTCTGGTGAACAGTGTTAGAGTTCTGTTAAGCAGTGTTTGAGTTCTGGTGAACAGTGTTTGAGTTCTGTTAAGCAGTGTTAGAGTTCTGTTACGCAGTGTTAGAGTTCTGGTGAACAGTGTTAGAGTTCTGTTAAGCAGTGTTTGAGTTCTGGTGAACAGTGTTAGAGTTCTGTTACGCAGTGTTAGAGTTCTGGTGAACAGTGTTAGAGTTCTGTTAAGCAGTGTTTGAGTTCTGGTGAACAGTGTTAGAGTTCTGTTACGCAGTGTTTGAGTTCTGGTGAACAGTGTTAGAGTTCTGTTAAGCAGTGTTTGAGTTCTGTTGAACAGTGTTAGAGTTCTGTTATGCAGTGTTTGAGTTCTGATGAACAGTGTTAGAGTTCTGGTGAACAGTGTTAGAGTTCTGTTAAGCAGTGTTAGAGTTCTGTTACGCAGTGTTAGAGTTCTGGTGAACAGTGTTAGAGTTCTGTTACGCAGTGTTTGAGTTCTGGTGAACAGTGTTAGAGTTCTGTTAAGCAGTGTTTGAGTTCTGTTGAACAGTGTTAGAGTTCTGTTATGCAGTGTTTGAGTTCTGATGAACAGTGTTTGAGTTCTGGTGAACAGTGTTAGAGTTCTGTTAAGCAGTGTTAGAGTTCTGTTACGCAGTGTTAGAGTTCTGGTGAACAGTGTTAGAGTTCTGTTAAGCAGTGTTTGAGTTCTGGTGAACAGTGTTAGAGTTCTGTTACGCAGTGTTTGAGTTCTGGTGAACAGTGTTAGAGTTCTGTTAAGCAGTGTTTGAGTTCTGTTGAACAGTGTTAGAGTTCTGTTATGCAGTGTTTGAGTTCTGATGAACAGTGTTAGAGTTCTGGTGAACAGTGTTTGAGTTCTGTTAAGCAGTGTTTGAGTTCTGGTGAACAGTGTTTGAGTTCTGGTGAACAGTGTTTGAGTTCTGGTGAACAGTGTTAGAGTTCTGTTACGCAGTGTTTGAGTTCTGGTGAACAGTGTTAGAGTTCTGTTAAGCAGTGTTAGAGTTCTGGTGAACAGTGTTAGAGTTCTGTTACGCAGTGTTTGAGTTCTGGTGAACAGTGTTAGAGTTCTGGTGAGCAGTGTTAGAGTTCTGATGAACAGTGTTAGAGTTCTGTTAAGCAGTGTTTGAGTTCTGGTGAACAGTGTTAGAGTTCTGTTAAGCAGTGTTAGAGTTCTGGTGAACAGTGTTAGAGTTCTGTTAAGCATTGTTTGAGTTCTGGTGAACAGTGTTAGAGTTCTGTTATGCAGTGTTTGAGTTCTGGTGAACAGTGTTAGAGTTCTGTTACGAAGTGTTATAGTTCTGGTGAACAGTGTTAGAGTTCGGTTAAGCAGTGTTAAAGTTCTGGTGAACAGTGTTAGAGTTCTGGTGAACAGTGTTAGAGTTCTGTTAAGCAGTGTTTGAGTTCTGTTGAACAGTGTTAGAGTTCTGTTATGCAGTGTTTGAGTTCTGGTGAACAGTGTTAGAGTTCTGGTGAACAGTGTTAGAGTTCTGTTGAGCAGTGTTAGAGTTCTGTTAAGCAGTGTTAGAGTTCTAGTGAACAGTGTTAGAGTTCTGGTGAACAGTGTTACAGTTCTGGTGAACAGTGTTAGAGTTCTGTTAAGCAGTGTTAGCGTTCTGTTAAGCAGTGTTAGAGTTCTGGTGAACAGTGTTAGAGTTCTGGTGAACAGTGTTAGAGTTCTGTTAAGCAGTGTTAAAGTTCTGGTGAACAGTGTTTGAGTTCTGGTGAACAGTGTTAGAGTTCTGTTAAGCAGTGTTAGAGTTCTGGTGAACAGTGTTAGAGTTCTGGTGAGCAGTGTTAGAGTTCTGGTGAACAGTGTTAGAGTTCTGTTAAGCAGTGTTAGAGTTCTAGTGAACAGTGTTAGAGTTCTGGTGAACAGTGTTACAGTTCTGGTGAACAGTGTTAGAGTTCTGGTGAACAGTGTTAGAGTTCTGTTAAGCAGTGTTAGAGTTCTGGTGAACAGTGTTAGAGTTCTGGTGAGCAGTGTTTGAGTTCTGGTGAACAGTGTTAGAGTTCTGTTAAGCAGTGTTAGAGTTCTGGTGAACAGTGTTAGAGTTCTGATGAACAGTGTTAGAGTTCTGTTAAGCAGCGTTAGAGTTCTGGTGAACAGTGTTAGAGTTCTGTTAAGCAGTGTTAGAGTTCTGATGAACAGTGTTAGAGTTCTGGTGAACAGTGTTAGAGTTCTGTTACGCAGTGTTAGAGTTCTGTTAAGCAGTGTTTGAGTTCTGGTGAACAGTGTTAGAGTTCTGTAAAGCAGTGTTAGAGTTCTGGTGAACAGTGTTAGAGTTCTGTTAAGCAGTGTTAGAGTTCTGGTGAACAGTGTTAGAGTTCTGGTGAACAGTGTTAGAGTTCTGTTAAGCAGTGTTAGAGTTCTGGTGAACAGTGTTTGAGTTCTCGTGAACAGTGTTAGAGTTCTGTTAAGCAGTGTTAGAGTTCTGGTGAACAGTGTTAGAGTTCTGTTAAGCAGTGTTAGAGTTCTAGTGAACAGTGTTAGAGTTCTGGTGAACAGTGTTTAGTGTTCTGGTGAGCAGTGTTAGAGTTCTGTGAACAGTGTAGGAGTTCTGTAAGCGTGTTAGAGTTCTGTTAAGCAGTGTTTGAGTTTGCGAACAGTGTGTAGAAGTTCTGTTACACCGTGTTAGAGTTTGTTACGCAGTGTTTGAGTTTCTGTTACGCAGTTTTGAGTTTCGGTGAACAGTGTTAGGAGTTCTGTTAAGCAGTGTTAGAGTTCGGTTAAGCAGTGTTGTGAGTGCTGGTGAACAGTGTTAGAGTTCTGTTACAACAGTGTTAGAGTTTCTGTGACGCGAGTGTTAGAGTTCTCTAGTGAACCAGTGTTAGAGTTCTGTTAAGCAGTGTTTGAGTTCTGGTGAAACACAGTGTTAGAAGTTCTGTTTACCGCAGTGTTTGCGTTCTTGTCGTGAACAGTGTTTAGGAGTTTCGATGAGCAGTGTTAGAAGTTCTGATGAACAGTGTTAGATGTTCTGTAAGCAAGTGTTTGCGTTCTGGTGACCAGCTGTTAGAGTTCTAGGGTGAACAGTGTGAGATTCTGTTAGCAGTGTGTTTAAAGTGCTGGTGAAACAGGTTTGATAGAGTGCTGTGAGCAGTGTTAGCGTTTCTGGGTGAACAGGGTTATGAGTTTCTGGTGAGCAGTTGTTTGTGAGTTCTGGTGAACAGTGTTTAGAGGTCCTGTTGAGCAGTGTTTAGAGTTCTAGTGATACAGTGTTAGAGTTTCTGGGTGAGAAAAACAGTGTTACAGTTCTGGTGAACAGTGTTAGAGTTCTGGTGAACAGTGTTAGAGTTCTTTTAAGCAGTGTTTTACAGTTCTAGTGAACAGTGTTAGAGGTCTGGTGAACAGTGTTTAGAGGTTCTGTTAAGCAGTGTTTAGAGTTCTGCGTGAACAGTGGTTAGAAGTTCTGAGTGAGCAGTGTTTGAGTTCTGGGTGAAAAACAGTGGTTTAGTGTTGCTGGGTGAACACGTGTTACGAGTTCTCAGTTTAAGCAGTGTTTTAGAGTTCCTGTGTGAACAGTGTTAGAGGTTCATGATGAACAGTGTTAGAGTTCTGTTTAAGCAGTGTTAGAGTTCTTGGTGAAACAGTGTTAGAGTTCTGTTAAGCAGTGTTAGAGTTCTGGATGAACAGTGTTAGAGTTCTGTTAAGCAGTGTTAGAGTCTGATGAATCAGTGTTTAGAGTTCTGGATGAACAGTGGTAGAGTTCTTGTTTACGCAAGTGTTAGAGTTCTGGTGACAGTGGTCGAGTTCTGTTAAGCAGTGTAGAGTTCGGGTGAGCAGTGGTTTAGAGTTCTGGTGAACAGTGTTAGAGTTCTGTGTGAGCAGTGTTTAGAGTTTCTGGTGAACAGTGTCACGGTCTCGGTGAACAGGTTCGAGTTCTGGGTGAACAGTGTTTAGAGTTCTGTTTAAGCAGTTGTTACAGTTTCTAGTGAACAGTGTTAGAGGTCCTGGGTGAACAGTGTTAGAGTCTGTTAAGCAGTGTTAGGAAGTTGCTGGTGAACAGTGTTAGAAGTTCTGGTGAGTCAGTGTTTTGAGTTTCTGGTGCACAGTGGTAGAGTTCTGGTGAACAGTGTTAGAGTTTCTGTACGCAGTGTTTAGAGTTCTGGTGAGAGGTGTAAGAGTTCTGATGAACCAGTGTGAGAGTGTTCTGTTAAGCAGTGTTAAGGTGTTCTGGTGAACAGTGTTAGAGTTCTGTTAAGCCAGTGTTCTAGGAGTTCTGGTGAACAGATGTTAGAGTTTCTGTTTAGCAGTGGTAGAGGTCTGAAGGAACAGTAGAGGTCAGTGTGAACAGTGTGTAGAGTTCTGGTACGCAGTGTTAGAGTTCTGTTAAGCAGTGTTTGAGTTCTGTGTGAACCAGTGTTAGAGTTCTGTAAAGCAGTGTTTAGAGTTCTGGTGAACAGTGGTTAGAGTTCTGTTTTTAGCAGTGTTTAGAGTTCTGGCGTGAACCAGTGTTAGAGTCCTGAAACACGTGTTAGAGTGACTGTCTTAACCAGTGTTAGAGTTCTGGTTTGAACAGTGTTTGCGTTCTCGTGAACAGTGTTTGAGTTATGTTAAGCGTGTTTAAGCAGTGTTAGGAGGTCTGGCAGAACAGTGTTTAGAGGTCTGTTAAGCAAGTGGTTAGTAGTTCTAGTGAACACGTGTTTAGAGTTTCTGGTGAACCAGTGTTAGAGTTTCTGTTAAGGCAGTGTTAGAGTTTCTGTTAAGCCGAGTTTAGAGTTCTGGTGAACAGTTGTTAGAGTTCCTGTAAAGCAGTGGTAGAGTTCTGTTACGCCGTGTATTTGAGGGCTCGGTGAATCAGTGTGTGAGTTCTGTTAAGCAGTGTGTTTGAGTTCTGGTGGATCAATTGTTAGCGTCGGTTATGCAGTGTTTGAAGTTCTGGTGACAACCGGTGTGGTAGATGTTCTGTTAAGCAGTGTTAGAGTTCTGTTACGCAGTGGTTTAGAGGTCTGTGTGAACAGTAGTTAGAGTGTCTGTTAAGCAGTGTGATGGTTCTCGTTAAGCAGTGTTTAGAGTTCTGGTGAACAGTGTTAGAGTGCTGTTACACAGATGTTTAGAGTGCTGTTCCGCCAGTGGTTTGAGTTCTGGAGACCTGTGTTAGAGTTCTGTTAAGCAGTGTTTTTGAGTTCTGGTGAACATGTGTTAGAGTTCTGTTAAGCAGTGTTAGAGTTCTGTTACGCAGTGTATAGAGTTCTGGCGAACAGTGGTTAGAGTTCTGGTTAAGCAGTGTTTTTGAGTTCTGGTGAACAGTGTTTAGAGTTCTGTTTCGCCTTGTTTTGAGATCTGGTGAACAGTGTTTAGAGTTTCGGGTGAGCAGTGGATTAGAGTTCTGATGAACAGTAGGGTTTAGAGTTCGGTTAATGCAGTGTTTTTGAGTTCTGGTGAACAGTGTTAGAGTTCTGTTAAGCAGTGTTAGAGTTCTGTTACGCAGTGTTAGCGTTCTGAGTGAACAGTGTTAGAGTTTCTGTTAAGCAGTGTTTGAGTTCTGGTGCACAGTGTTAGAGATCTGTCTCGCAAGTGTTTGAGTTCTGGGTGAACAGTGTTAGAGTTCTGTTAAGCAGTGTTTGAGGTTCTGTTGAACAGTGTTTAGAGTCTCTGTTATGCAGTGTTTGAGAATCCGATGAACAGTGTTAGAGTCTGGTGCACAGTGTTTGAGTCCTGTTAAGCAGTGTTGTGTAAGTTTCAGTGGTGAACAGTGGTTTAGAGTTCTGTTTAAGCAGTGTTTGAGTTTCTGGTGAACAGTGTTTTGTGAGTTCTGGTGAACAGTGTTAGAGTTTCTGTGACGCCAGTGGTTTGAGTTCTGGTGAACAGTGTTAGAGTGCTGTTAAGCAAGTGTTTAGAGTTCCTGGTGAATCAGTGTTTAGAGTTCTGTTACGGCAGTGTTTGAGTCTGGTGAACCAGTGTTAGAGTTCTGTGTGTGAGCAGTGTTAGAGTTCTGATGAACAGTGTTAGAGTTCTGTTAAGCAGTGTTTGAGTTCTGGTGAACAGTGTTAGAGTTCTGTTAAGCAGTGTTAGAGTTCTGGTGAGCAGTGTTAGAGTTCTGGTGAACAGTGTTAGAGTTCTGGTGAGCAGTGTTAGAGTTCTGGTGAACAGTGTTCTGGTAAATATTAATTCATATTTATTGATGTTTTTTCTGAGGAGCAGACGCCACCTGTTAGAAGACTATAGCAGATAAATGTCCCTGTGATCTTTTCTCTTTCATCAGCATTACCACTGGTCTAAGTGTTTAACCTTGTGGCTGCTTGTTGCTTGTATACCTTCAGTCCCAGAAAAAAATGGGACAGTAGTAAAAGTGTGAAGAGAACAGTTCTACCATTGAGTGAAATCTGTGGGAAACTTGTTCCACCAAGTTAGCTCACCAAGAATTCAGACTTTATTCAGTTGGTTGACTTTGAAAGTTGATGAACATACACTTCTAAAAGCTTCACACCTTTTCAAGCCCTGCTGTACATGATTTGGTTTATTATGGATCAACGTATTTAAGCCAGGCTATTGCATTACGAGCCTAATCTTGTACAGAGCTGCTTGAACCATTTAGAATGTTCTAGGTGTACCCCATATGAAATTTGGAGCTACAAAAACCTCATGATATTTAATAGGTGTAATTGCTTGTCACTCCCAAAAGAGGGCACTATACATTTTCTACATTTGTAGAGTTATAAGGAGTTAGATTTTTCCCTTTTCCTCCTTGAGACATCTGCAACATGCTTTAGAACAGCTGAGCAGTTCTCGGTATGAAATACCAAATAATTCATCTAAAATGTAATACCTAGCGATTTGCTTCGTTAGGTGCAAATGACATCACTGATGTCACCATCAAACCACAATAACTGCCTCGTCTCCTGAAACCTCAGCAACTGTTTTAACATCAATATCTCACGTCCTAGTGCAGAGGTCACTAATAGCTTTATTTACTGTTTATATAAATAAACACTTTAAAATTCTCTTTTTTAAAAAGCGTTCTGTCAGCATTTAAACAGTAAATATACTGAAATATACTGAACGGTATGTGTGGTGTGTTGGTGTTTCAGTAGCTGATGGTATGAGATGCTGATACTAGATACTTCAGGACACGATATCACCACTGGAATCAGAACACACAGTTAGAGATGATGAAGAGTCCAGACCAGCCTGAGGAGGATCTCCTCTAACTGGAACCTTACTGACCTCTAAATTAAATACTCCTCGTCCTGTTAGAATTTATGTACTGATTGAAATTAGACTGGTTAGTGTGTAATGACAGACCTTTATTACCCACACAATAAAACACAGATTAGATGAACAAATGAATGACCACAGAAATGACAATACAAGTTTCGACCAGCAGGGGGTTCGTGTTCACATGAAACTTCGAGAAATGAACCTTTTTTTTGAACCAGCTGGAGGAAAAGCTTCACCGCTTCATCTGTCCATCACTGTTAATACTGTATATTAGGACTAATAAGCTGTTATTTAATCAGAATCTCGACTGTGAACGTGAGGGAAGCAGTTTCTGTTGATGTAGTAAGTGTTTGAAACTCCGGTGAGTTGAAGGCCCAGTTTCTCTGCTCAGCTAGCTTAGCTAGTCACTGTAAAGAGAGAGTACTCCCTACTTTTGAGTTTATACACTTCACAGAAGAAAGAAAAGGAATTACAAACCAATTGGAGTTATGAGAATGTTCTTTAATGCTTGTGAAATACGTTAAAAGTGTGGTTAATGCTAATCGCTAGCTGGTGCTAAAGTGCAGTACAGTATTTTGTTTTTATTAAATCATGCGGTTTAAGTTGAATTGATATTCTTTAATTACTTGGAGCACAACTGTACCAAGATATAAATATATATTTTTAATATATTAATTTATTTTGGTCATCTGAACGTACATATTGATGAATGTTGTTGGTAATTTAATTCACAGTCAGTGTTTAAAAAGGGCAGCCAAAAGAAACATGGTTTCAGCGGAAAAGTGACAAGTGAAGCAAACGCAGAGTAGTAACTGCTTTGTTGATGCTAAAAATACAAATATTGTTGTGATATGTGGGAATTCTTTTCATGTAAAGTCTTGTTAAAGTGTCAGCATTGTTTTAATGTATGAGGTATTCAGAAATTTAGAAAAGAAGTTAATGAGCTCTCATGTTAGAAACTGAATTCTGCACTATGTGTGTAGCTTGTTTTTTGTTAGGCTCACAGAAAGACCTGGAGAGCTAAGATGGCGAGCCCACCCTGTGAGACTGTGAGGGTCGGGGTGGCCTACAGTAAGACTTCACAGAAGACGTCCCTGGTTGTGTCAAAGTTGTTAACAACAGAGAAGAACCTAGTCACGTTATTCACTCCACCCAGGTAGAACCATAGAACAGTGTAACACTTTGTAGGAGAAATACCTTTAATACACCTTTTTATAGAGAAGAACTGAACTTTTGGGTCCTACCTCCTTTAATTAAAGGAGCAGTGTGGAAATTTAATTTAGAAGACTGTTTCTACTTTTCCCTCCATTACGTTTTATATTTTTCTGCATGCATTTCAGTAAATGCGAGGCAATGAATTTGTTAATTGTTCAATTTCACCGTAACGTCTTTTCACTTCAGGACGTACTGCTACTCGAACCTAGGTAGATGTTAGTACCTGTTTTGTTACTGCCATTAGCAGGCACAGGTGCTACATGCTTGTATGTTTGTATGAATTTGACCTACCACTTCATCAGATGCCTCTGTAGCTTCAAATTAGGCCTACTATAACAGAGTCAGACCGGGATACTTTCTGTGATAGCAGGCATTAAAGGACTTACTGAACTCAGTGGTGGATGTGGGGTTCATCCCAAGTGGGGTTATGGTAAGGTCTCCCAGTGGCGTATTTAGGTCTCCCAGTGGCGTATTTAAGTCGCGCAGTGGGGTATGTAGGTCTCCCAGTGGCGTATTTAGGTCTCCCAGTGGCGTATGTAGGTCTCCCAGTGGCGTATTTAGGTCTCCCAGTGGCGTATGTAGGTCTCCCAGTGGCGTATGTAGGTCTCCCAGTGGCGTATGTAGGTCTCCCAGTGGTGGATGTGGGTCTCCCAGTGGGGTATGTAGGTCTCCCAGTGGGGTATGTAGGTCTCCCAGTGGGGTATTTATGTCTCCTAGTGGCGTATGTAGGTCTCCCAGTGGGGTATGTAGGTCTCCCAGTGGGGTATGTAGGTCTCCCAGTGGCGTATTTAGGTTTCACAGTGGGGTATGTAGGTCTCCCAGTGGGGTATTTAGGTCCCCCAGTGGGGTATGTAGGTCTCTCTGTGGTGAATGTAGTCGATTTCACATATTTAAAAATGGGTGTTGGGTTGTTTTTACAGTGAATTAATAATGATAATAATATTCTTCATTTATTATCTTCAGCTTTATCCCACAAGTCGGGGTAAAAAAACACAGTTTATTAACAGGTTTAAATACTAATTTAATTAATTTATTTCCAGATTTCCAATATTTAACTAGCTCATACATATACAGTGTAAAGGGTTTAGACAGTTATTAGTAGTTATTTTTAATATGGTTAATATGGAGGTTATACATATAGACTACTGTTAGAACTGATCAGATAAACTACCTATCAGATGGTATCTGCTGGTAAAGGCTGCAAGACTACTTATCCCATAATTCCACCCAAATAATCGACTATCCATTAGCGGACATTGTTCCCTTCGCAACGGCCTGTTTTCCAGAGTATTCTGAGACACTCCCTGTTCTTCTTCCTCTGGTAAACTGACCATCATCATCATCCTTATCATAATACATCTTATTGTTGATTATCATCACATGCCTCAGATCAGACGCAGGGCAGCGTAAGGCAGACGGACGGGTACTACCCGAAAGTGGACCCATGAGATTTGGAGCAGTGAGATGATTTTGGATGCCAGTTTGTTCAGAAGCCCAGCTGTGTAAGGCCGTTTTAATTAGGATTATAGTGCCATCTTGTGGACAAGAGTAGGAATTGCACTTCTGGTCAAGTCTACATTAGAGCACCTGTCCAGCCAGCATGAGAAATATCATACCGAGCACCTAAAAACACCCTAACAACCAGTGGATTACAATACTGACCACCTAACAACACCCTAACAACCACCTGGGTGATTATAGTGACCACCCAGCAACACCCTACTAAGAGAGTTGTTAATGCTGTACAGAGTTTTTTGAAGTTCCTCCAGATGTTCTCCACATTCTCTCTAGTACCGTGTTCCTGTTTCTCTGAGCTGCTGTAGGAACTGAGTAAAGTCCAGTAACAGTGAGTTCTGCAGATTAATAAAGCCCACAGAGACCCTCACTGAGATCAGGTGGTACCTACTTATGTAAGTATTGCTGGTATTGGTATGTTCCTGTTGGTGCCTATGCTCTGGGAGATCTCCTCAACACTGCTGGTGAACAGGGACATGTCAGCGATGGCAGCTGCAAATGTTCCAGAATCAAGAGTGGTCCACAAACAAAGATTACTCCAAGAACAAAGCATTTGTGAGGTGACAAAGGAACTTCTAAGCAGCTAAAGGTCTCAGTGATTAATGCTGATGTTCATGATCAGGAGAACACTCACCAACACTGGTGTGAATGGCAGGAGAAACTTTCAGACCTGCAAACAGAACATCACTGACCATCTACAGTTTGATGAAGGTCACATAGACGAGTCAGAAGGACACTGGAAGAATGTTTTGTGGAGATCAAAGTAGATCTTTTTGGTTTAAATGATCAAATTCCTACACAATGAATTCTAAATTATACCAAAAATATCAGGACGTCTGTCTGTGAACTGGATCTCAGGAGAACGTGGGTCATACAGCAGAACAACCCTGAACACACAAGACGTTCTACCAAAGATGGTTAAAGAAGAATAAAGGTAATGTTTGGAGTGACCGAGTCAAAGTCCAGATTACACACTCTCACCCTCATTCACACACACACACACACTCTCACCCTCATTCACACACACACACACACACACACACACACACACACACACTTTATACATACTGGTCATTCCCTTAATAAATATTTTTGTATAAATTGTTTTATTTGGTTTGATCTACTTTTAGGATTCTGTGTAAAGATCTGGTGAAGTTTTGGATCATATTTATGTAGAAATATAGAAAATTCTTAAAGGTTCACAAACTTTTAATGGGTTCTAATATTGGGCTACAGACAGTACCTGATTGTAATACTGCCTCCTTGTGGTGTGGTGTAGCCTACAGACAGCGTGGTATACAGGTCTCCCAGTGGGATGTGTGGGTCTCTCAGAGGTGTATACATATACATCTCCAATCAATCAATATAATACTCATCACTGTGACAGGTTATTGATGGTTGAATGTTTCTAATAGTATAATTTTGAACTCCAGAAGTTGTGGAGCTTGTGAATTAATTTAAGGTCATTTTGATATTTTAATTTCTGTTTTGTTTTTTGTTTTTTCTAAAAAAAAAGATGTGCTAAAAGACTAGTGCACAAAATCAGCACGTCATAACGTTGAGTATTAATCCAACGTTTGCTTTCTAGGAGCGCAGGTACGGCACTGTAGAGACCACCATGCTCAGAACTATTAGCTAGCTGATGTACCACCAACAGTTGAAAGCAGCATGCTAGTAGAATAAGAGACCCCACATGTAGATTAGTGATTAGTAAGAGTATTCTGTTGTGTATCACTTTCTGGTTTCTCTCTCTGTCTCTGTATCTCAAGCAGTGCACGTTCTCAGGGTTGATGCCTGACCACTTCCTGTTGACGCCAGGAACAGACTATGTTGCTTCAACCCCTCATCATGCAGGTGAGAACAGTGGGCGCTGCTCGTTATGGACTCATTCTTTCTTTAATTTTAATAAACTCTTCTGTTTAATTCCACCTGAGGAAGAATTAAGAATAAAAGAGGAGGTTAAAGGATACTTTTCTGTAATAGAAGCTGTTATCTGAACACCATTAAAGTGAATTTTTTTCTGTACGTAACTAAGATATTCACTAGAACGTACTCTGAACTGTGAACACGTGAGAATATACTGTTAACCTGAACGTACTTGTGAAAGATCATGGCTTCCCTGATCTCCACCAGTCTGTGTTAATGATAGTCCGGCGTGGGCTAAACCACAGAAGGGCATCAAACTGACTCAGCATCTCCGGACCTCACGTCTGTGTTGAGGGAGTGTTTTAGAGCGTAAACGGTTACTCGACTCCACCGGGTGGAGATTCAAACCACCGAGTTCATTCGAACGAGCCCAGCAGACTCATAGAGCCTTCTCAAATCCTTACACACAGTGTAGTACTGAGAGTTCAGTACTCAGGAAACTGTACTACCCTGAAACCTCAAACTCCTGTTTATATAGTGGACTAGTGAGAGTTCAGTACTTCAGAACTGTACAACCTGAACCTCCAAACACTGTTATATCGTGTAAATACTGAGGTTCAGTCTGTAGACCTGTACATACCTGACACTCAAACTCTGTTATATAGTGTATATACTGAGTTCAGTATCTAGAACTGTACATACCCTGAACCTCAAACTCTGTTTATACTAGAGGTAATACTGAGAGTTCAGTACTCAGAACTGTACATACCCTGACTCAAACTCTGTTATATAGTGGTACTAGTGAGAGTTCGTACTCAGAACTGTACCATACCTGAACCTCAAAACTGTGTTCCTTCAGCTACAAATCCTGCTTTTTGACAGAATGAGGGAGGATAAACGGGCCCGAGCTCCAAATCCTACACCTGTTACGTAACAGACTGGTTAATATTTACACCCAACATTTTACACACAACCACGAAACACCAAACAGCAACCAAGAACATATACACACAAACCACAACACCAACCAAGCAAACCAGAACATTTACACACAACCACAACACACACAGAACAGTTACACACAACCACAACCACCAACCAGCAACAGAACATTTACACACAACCACAACACCATCCAAGCAACCAGAAACCATTTACACACAACCACAACAACCAGCAACCAGAATATTTATCACACAAACCATAACAACAACCAGCAACCACAAACATTTACACACCAACCACAACACCAACCAGCAACCAGAACTATTTACACACGATCACAAACAAACCCAGCAAACCAGAATATTTACACACCAAACAGAACAACCAGCAAACCACAAACATTTATCACACAACCACAACACCAACCAAGCAACCATAACATTTTACACACAACCAACAACCACGCAACCAGAAACAGTGACACACAACCACCACATACAACCAGCAACCAGCACATTTACACACAACCACAACACCAAACAGCCAAACCAGACCATTTACACACAACCACAACACCAACCAGCAACCAAAACATTTACACACGACCACAACAACCAGCAGACCAGAATATTTTACCACACAAACCTAACAACAACCAGCAACCGAACATGTTACACACAACCACAACACCAAACCAGCACCAAAACATTTACACACAACCCTTAAACACAACCAGCAACCAGAACATTTACACACAACCCAACACCAACCAGAACACTTAACCCACAACCACAAACAAACAAACCAGCGAACCAGAACATATACACACAAGCACAACAGCAACGAAACAATTTACACACAACACACCACACACCAGCAACCAGAAACATTTAACACAACCACAAAACAACGTGCAACCAGAACATTTACACACAACCACAGCAACCAGTAACCCGAATATTTTACACACAACCATAACAACAACCAGCAACCAGACATTTAACACACAACCACAAACTCCAACCAGCACCAGATACATTTACATACAAGCACAACACCAAACGCAACCCTAACATTTAACCACAGCCACACACAACCAGCAACCAGATAGGTTACACACCAACCAAAACAACAACCAGCAACCATCAACATGTTACACACAACCACAACACCAACCAGCAACCACAACATTTGACACACAACCACAACACACAACCAGAACATTTACACACAACCACAACTCCAAACCGCAACCAGAACATTTTACACACAACCACACCACCAACCAGCAACCAAGACCATTTCCACACAACCACAGACAACCAACCCGAACATTTACACACAACCACAACCACCAACCAGCAACCAGAACATTTACACACAACAACAACACCAACCAGAACATTTACACCCACCACAACCCCAACCAGAACATTTACACACAACCACAACACCAACCGCAACCAGACACAATTACACACAAACCACACACACAACCAGAAACATTTACACACAACCACAACCACCAACCGGAACATTTACACACAACCACACCCGCACCCAGAACATTTACACACAACCAACATACACCAACCGCAACATTTACACACAACAACAACACCAACCAGAACATATTACACACAACCACAACACCAACCGAGCAACCAGAACAGGTACACACAACCACACACACCAACCAGCAACCAAAAACATTTTACACACAACCACAACACCAACCAGCAAGCCAGAACATTTACACACAACCACAACACCAACCAAACAACCAGAACATTTACACACAACCACAACACCAACCAGAAACACATACACACACCCACAACACCCACCAGAACATTTAACACACAACCACAACAACCAGCAACCAGAACATGTACACACAACCACAACAGCAACCCGAACACATTTACCCACAACCCCAAACCCCAACAGCAGAACCTTTACACCACAACCACAAACACCCAGCAACCAGAACATTTACACACAACCACAACACACCAGTACCCAGGAATATATACACACAACCATGACACAACAACCCGCAAACCAGAACATTTACACACAACCAAAACACACCACAGGCAACCAGGAACATTTACATACAAGCACAACACCATACCAGCAAACCATAACATTTACACACCGCCACAACAACCAGCAAACCAGACTATTTACACCCAACCACAACCACCAGCACCACAGCACAGTTTACACACACCCAACTAACACCAAAACCAGAACCATTTACACACAACCACAAACACAACCAGAACGATTTACACACAACCACAACACCAACCCGCCAAACCAGAACATTTACACACAACCCACAACACCAACCAGAACATTTACACACAAACCACAACAGCAACCAGAACATTTACACACAACCACAACACCAACCAGGAACATTTAACACACAACAACCAACCAGCAACCATGTGAATATTTTACCCACAACACAAACCCAGCAACCAGAATATTTACACACAACCACAACCAACCAGCAACCAGAACATTTTACACACGTGTACCGCCTTCATTACTGCGTGTGATAAATATAAACTATAATATAAAATACATGTTTACTTAATTTGTTTATTTTATAGACCTGTCACCAAAATTCACCATTAAATATAATTAACATACTAAATAATCTGGAATTAATTACTGTACTGGAGTAAATGTACTCATTCTGTCTTACTCTATCTAAGTATGTATTTACTGAAATTACTACATGGCTAAGCTAGCAGTGTTAGCTGTGGTGAAAATCAGAGAAACACATCTGTAATTTTTAGTAAATTGTCTTTATTTAATAAAGTCATAATTCCATTAAAGTAAAAGTCCTGAATGAAAACAGGATGAGTTTCCTGAAACACAAAGCGGAAAACTGACCAGTCAGGATTGTATATATACAAGAGCATATATACACTGAGTAATCTAAAAGGAATCAGAGTAAGAGTATATATACTCTGAGTAATCTGAAAGGAATCAGAGTAAGAGTATATACTCTGAGTAATCTGAAAGGAATCAGAGTAAGAGTATATATACACTGAGTAATCTGAAAGGAATCAGAGTAAGAGTATATATACTCTGAGTAATCTTAAAGGAATCAGAGTAAGAGTATATACACTCTAAGTAATCTGAAAGGAATCAGTAAGAGTATATATACTCTGAGTAATCTGAAAGGAATCAGAGTAAGAGTATATATACACAGTAATCTTAAAGGAATCAGAGTAAGAGTATATACACTCTAAGTAATCTGAAAGGAATCAGAGTAAGAGTATATATACTCTGAGTAATCTGAAAGGAATCAGAGTAAGAGTATATATACACTGAGTAATCTTAAAGGAATCAGAGTAAGAGTATATACACTCTAAGTAATCTGAAAGGAATCAGAGTAAGAGTATATATACACTGAGTAATCTGAAAGAAATCAAAGTAAGAGTATATATACTCTGAGTAATCTGAAAGGAATCAGAGTAAGAGTATATATACTCTGAGTAATCTGAAAGGAATCAGAGTAAGAGTATATATACACTGAGTAATCTGAAAGAAATCAGAGTAAGAGTATATATACTCTGAGTAATCTGAAAGGAATCAGAGTAAGAGTATATATACACTGAGTAATCTGAAAGAAATCAGAGTAAGAGTATATATACACTGAGTAATCTGAAAGGAATCAGAGTAAGAGTATATATACACTGAGTAATCTGAAAGGAATCAGAGTAAGAGTATATATACACTGAGTAATCTGAAAGAAATCAGAGTAAGAGTATATATACACTGAGTAATCTGAAAGGAATCAGAGTAAGAGTATATATACTCTAAGTAATCTGAAAGGAATCAGAGTAAGAGTATATATACACTGAGTAATCTGAAAGGAATCAGAGTAAGAGTATATATACACTGAGTAATCTGAAAGAAATCAGAGTAAGAGTATATATACTCTGAGTAATCTGAAAGGAATCAGAGTAAGAGTATATATACACTGAGAAATCTGAAAGGAATCAGAGTAAGAGTATATATACACTGAGTAATCTGAAAGAAATCAGACTAAGAGTATATATACTCTGAGTAATCTGAAAGGAATCAGAGTAAGAGTATATATACACTGAGAAATCTGAAAGGAATCAGAGTAAGAGTATATATACACTGAGTAATCTGAAAGAAATCAGAGTAAGAGTATATATACTCTGAGTAATCTGAAAGGAATCAGAGTAAGAGTATATATACACTGAGTAATCTGAAAGGAATCTGAGTAAGAGTATATATACTCTGAGTAATCTGAAAGGAATCAGAGTAAGAGTATATATACTGTGAGTAATCTGAAAGAAATCAGAGTAAGAGTATATATACTCTGAGTAATCTGAAAGAAATCAGAGTAAGAGTATATATACTCTGACTAATCTGACTACTTATCCCACAATTCAACCTTTATAATCGCTGCACCTCCAGCAGACATTGTTCCCTTCACCACTGCTTGCTTTCCAGTGTATGTTATATAACTTCCTGTTCCTTTTTCTCTTGTGAACGGACCACTTCCTTTATACATCGTGCTGAACAGTGCGTCATCACATGAAGTTTCTGTTTCGAAAATGCCGACTGCAAACGTGTTACTGTAAAAGTTGTAGTCGAAAGGCACAGAGAACATGATGGCCAGGTCAGCGAGACGGACTTTATTCTGGAGGATCTGGTAGGTCAGGACCCCGACAGCGCCGCGGGCTGTGTTAGCAGTCTTGGAGAAGGAGCACACTTCACGGACATGTTTTGTGATGGTGGGTTGTGGAGGATGGTGGCAGTATCCACTGGTGGCGACAGTCCTGTTACACACAGAGAGAGATTATAGTTATTTAATGTAGAATATAGAGCCGCTCGCAGCAATTTGGGGGTGCAGTCTCGTGAGCATGGCATCTAACCTCCAACTGGGTGCTGTGGATAGGGCAGTCCACCGCTCACTGTCCCCTAGTGTGTGCATTCACTAGTGTGTCTATGTGGGTGTTACACTGCATGGATGGGTTAAAGGGTCCAACTCCACTGTGTTCAAACACAAGTAGCAAATAGTTCTAAATTCAATGAATTCAAATTCCACAAGTACTGTACTGTATTCACCCCCAAATATTTTTCTTTTCTATTTTCAGAAATTTGTCACTTTGAAATGTTTCCGATCGTCCAACTGATTTTAATAAAACGACAGTAAAGACAAAATTCAGCTTTTAAAACATCAGTTAGAGCTTCATTCTAAACCCATATCTCCCATGTGGAACAGTAACTACCCCTAAACCTAATACCTGGTTGTTCCTAATACCTGGTTGCTGCAATCAAGTGTTCACGAGAACTTGTGATGAGTCTTTTACGTCAATGTGGAGAAATTTGGTGACTCTTCTTTGCTAAATTGTTGTAATTTGGCTACGTTGGCGTCTTTCCCAGCACGTACTGCCCCGTTTAAGGTCCTGCCACAGCATCTCACCGGGATTCAAGTCAGGACTTTGACTCAGGAACTCCAGAACCTTCATTTGGTTTCTGCTGAGCTGTATAGAGATCATCGTCCTGCTGTATGTCCCAACTGTGCTTGAGCTTTTGGTCCCAAGCTGGCAGATATTCTTCTTCAGGATTTTCTGATAGAGACCAGAATTATGACAAGTCGTCCAGTTCCGGCAGAAGCAATGCAGCTGTAGACCCTCACACTACCACCACCTTGTTTCCCTGTTGATGTGATGTTCCTGGGGAGGAATGCAGTGTTTCACCTTTGACTCAGCAACTTACAGAATATTATCCCAAAAGTCTTGGTGGTCATCTAGATGATGTTTGTCAAATAAGAACCTTTGTTTTCTCATTGGTCAGCAGTGGTTTTGAGCAATTTAGCATCTTTATGGTGGAATCGTGTACATCGACTTTAACTGAGTCCTGCAGTTCCGTAGATGTTGGTCTGGGTTCTTTTGTGATCTTTTGAATTGTTGATGGGCTCAAATTCTGGTAGTAAGTTCCAAAGCTATATCTACGGCTGTGTAAGTGTTTCCGGGCCGTATATTTCAGGGATTGTTTATTTTTAATGTGTTTGAATCTCTTCAGAATGTGGCATCCTGGGTTGCTTTTGGAGATTGTATGGTAGTAATCCTGCCTGGGTTCTCAATCCCTATCACCACCCTAACAACCACCTGGGAGACAGACACCTATCCACAAGCTGGTCCCTGTCTGAGATTTGCATAAGCTGTACAGTAACTATGCGTTTTCTTCAGGAAATTTCCAGTTTCTGGTCTTTAAAGCAGCTTTTATTGCAGTTGTTCCAGATTTTCTCACGCTCATTCTAATATCATGTTCACTGTTTCTCTGAGCTGCTTTAGGAAACTGAGTAAAGTTATGATTGATTAATGTAGAAGGTTCCAGTAACAGTGAGTTCTGCAGGTTAATAATCCAGAAACCCATCACAGTCTGAGTGACCTTCGTCTGTACTTACTTTGGATTTGCTAAGGTGCAAGAATCACTTTTATTGGTGATTTCAATGGTGACATTTCTGCTGGTGTTGATGCTCTGGGATATTTGGTGAACGCTGGTGCCGAACAGGGACACGCCAGAAATAATAGCTGATGCCATAGTTGCAATGGTTGCAGGATCAAGTGCCTGTTGGGAGTGAAATAAAAATGTCCCACATTTTTTAACATTCATTGTTATTTTAAATGTTTTAAACGTGCTTCAGTATTTGTTCTTTAATGGTTTTGCAGAAACCAAGCTCCCAATTAGTGTATACTCTGTTATATAGTGTAGTACTGAGAGTTCAGTACTCAGACCTGCACATACCCTGAACCTCAAACACTGTTATATAGTGTAATAGTGAGAGTTCAGTACTCAGAACTGTACATACCCTGAACCTTAACATTCTTCATCTAATGTTCCACCTTAAATACTGCAGCTCGTACAGACACCAGAATGTACCTTTGATACACATAGCAACTGTTTCACACTCAGCAGCAAATCATTACCGTAGACGCAGATTTCAACGTATTCTTGTTTTGTTGCAGTAATTAATCATCTGTGTACTTGTGGTAGTTCTAATCTGTTCAC
The DNA here is from genome assembly GCA_021613375.1 of Megaleporinus macrocephalus. NCBI lineage: Eukaryota > Metazoa > Chordata > Actinopteri > Characiformes > Anostomidae > Megaleporinus > Megaleporinus macrocephalus. The sequence goes on from CM038712.1 coordinate 1,166,569, forward strand.
TGAACTACATACAGATGAAATCTCTTAACCTACATTGCCAGAAGACCAAGAAATAATTTACAGTACCTTAACTGCCTTCAGAATGACCTGTTCAAGCTCATTGTCTGAGGTCGTTGATGTACGTTTTTGCTGTCTTGTCCCTCTACCACTGCTGTCACCTAGTTCTATCCCCTTGCTGAGCTCCTCTGACTTCTTCATCGAAGACATTTCTGTGTAGAGATGGAAATATAGCATCATAGAGAATGTAAATGTAGGGTTCATTCCACAAAACAATTTCCAGCAGACATGCCGATAGTTTTCTCATTTTACCTGTTATGTACACAGGTAGGTGAAGATCGTGTTATAGGTTACTTTTACACAGGTAGGTGATGTGGTCTGAGCTCTGAGACCGTTAGATGGTAGGTGATGTGGTAAGAGCTTTGAGACTGTTAGACGGTAGGTGATGTGGTCTGAGCTCTGAGACCGTTAGACGGTAGCTGATGTGGTCTAAGCTCTGAGACTGTTAGACGGTAGGTGATGTGGTCTGAGCTCTGAGACTGTTAGACGGTAGGTGATGTGGTCTGAGACTGTTAGACGGTAGGTGATGTGGTCTGAGCTCTGAGGCTGTTAGACGGTAGGTGATGTGGTCTGAGCTCTGAGACTGTTAGACGGTAGGTGATGTGGTCTGAGACTGTTAGACGGTAGGTGATGTGGTCTGAGCTCTGAGGCTGTTAGACGGTAGGTGATGTGGTCTGAGTCCTGAGACCTTTGCATCTACAGTTTCCTTAGGTTTAGAGTTTTTCTTGCTCTGGCATTGTTTTCATTTTTCTTTCAACACAACTACTGTGCAACATCATTCTCAATAGAGATGAGAACTCTATCTTTGTATCTTTCTCTTTCTCTTTGTCTCTCTCTAAGACTCTCTAAGAAAGTTAGTTCTGATCTGCTGATCAATCATGGGCTCCTCATTTTTTTACAGTCCCTGAATTTCTGTTTACACTTATTTACGTGCTATAATTAAAACAGAAACACATACAATCAGCTGCTTTTGATGCCCGTATAGCTTCCAGTAGTCTACATACAGTTAATCAGCACAAATACACAATGATAGTTCTAAAGGCTTTATGGACGTACCTGGTTTAGGAGGTCTCCCACTGGAGTATGAACCAGTGGAGTATGTACCAGTGGGGTTTGTAGCTCTCTCCGTCAGTTATGCAGGTCTCTCAGTATCTTTTATAGTGATGAAGCTTCTGCGCTGGAATTGAAACCTCAGTACAGGAGGGGGAGGGGCTTACAGCTCTGTGATTGTTCAGTGGTTTCCTGAACCTGCATTACACATAGATAACGCTGTTCTTGTAATATTACCTATGTGTTGATTAAATGTCAGATCTGAATCAATCATACTAAGATTTTTGGTTTTCATTGGACGACCATCTCCGACACCATGTGTCAGAGGAACCCAAAGGCCAATTGTGAGTGACCCTACAGCTGTGCTAGTGTACGTTGAGTATTAATCCAACATTTGCTTTCTAGGAGCGCAGGTGCGGTGCTGTATGGACTGGCTGATGTACCACCACAGTAGAATAAAAAGACCCCACATGTAGATCAGTGATTAGTCACAATATTCAGTTGTGTATCACTTTCTGGTTTCTCTCTCTCTCTCTGTATCTCAAGCACTGCAAGTTCTCAGGGTTGATGCCTGACCACTTCCTGTTGACGCCAGGAACAGACTACATTATTTTAACCCTTCATCATGCAAGTGAGAATATTGGGTACTGCTCACACGTTTCCTGTGTGGGGCAGCTGCTCATTATAGACTGATTCTTGCTATAATTAAAAAAAAACTTTTTTGTTAAATTCCACCTGAGGAAGAATGCTCAACTGCACCACAAGTGGTAGACTGTCTAGTTGTCTAGTGGGTTTTCTCCTAACCTTAGTGGAGAATCCCTCCTTTTGATGTTATTCTATTAGGAATAACAGAGGGAGTAACAAGAATTCTTTTCTGTAGTAAAAACTATTATAATGATGGCTCGTCATCAGAGGATGTAGTGGTTCATATAGGATTGACAGGCTCTAGTAGATCTACCAACCTGATACTTTCAGGTGATGTTGATGATGTAGTTTGTGGTGTAGCAGTTTTTCTCAGTTTATTGAGAACAGACAGTGTGTACAACTTTAATGAAGCTGAGTAATTTTGAAAGCTGACACTGTAGAACTGTCTGTACAGCTGATGTCAGGCCTGTTTCTCGTTACTCTATGTCCTGATAGACGTGTTCTAATGTATATATTATCATTTTCATGGTGTTCCTCATGTAGCACTAAGAGGGGTGACAGATAATATCAACCAGCGATGCAGATGTGCTGAAAGAATTCATACCTACACCACCGTGCTAACCACTACACCACCGTGCCACCTGTCTGAGTACCACTTAAGTGAATTGTTTTGTGTACGAGACTAAGATACTCATTAGAAAGTACTTTGAACTCTGTGCACATGTGAGAACATATTGTCAACCTGAACGTACGCAATAGTGAGAGTTCATTACTCAGAACTGTACATACCCTGAACCTCAAACACTGTTATATAGTGTAATACTGAGAGTTCAGTACTCAGAACTGTACGTACCCTGAACCTCAAACTCTGTTATATAGTGTAATACTGAGAGTTCAGTACTCAGAACTGTACGTATCCTGAGTCTCAAACAAAATGTACCGGCTTCATTACTGTGTGTGATAAATATGAACTATAATATAAAATACATGTTTACTTCATGTGTTTATTTTATAGACCTGTCACCAAAAATCACCATTAAACATATTTAACATACTAAATAATCTGGAATTAATTACCGTACTGGAGTAAATGTACATACTCTGTCTTACTCTATCTAAGTATGTATTTACTGAACCACTGAATCACTAAAAATATTAATTACATCTGCCATTTCCTACTGTATTTCTGATTAACAAATATAACAGGACATATGTTACTACATGGCTAAGCTAGCAGTGTTAGCTGTGGTGAAAATCAGAGAAACACGTCTGTAATTTTTAGTTAATTGTCTTTATTTAATAAAGTCATAATTCCATTAAAGTAAAAGTCCTGAATGAAAACAACAGAATGAGTTTCCTGAAACACAAACCGGAAAGCTGGCCAGTCAGGATTGTACATATAGAGTATAGAGTGTGTGTATATATATATATATATATATATATATATATATATATATGTAATGAGCAATGTAAATGTAATCAGAGTAAGTGTTTACACACACTGAGTAATCCAAAAGAAATCAGTACGAGTATATATGCGCTGAGTAATCTGAAAGGAATCAGAGTAAGAGTATATATACTCTGAGTAATTTAAAAGAAATCAGAGTAAGAGTATATATGCGCTGAGTAATCTGAAAGGAATCAGAGTAAGAGTATATATACTCTGAGTAATCTGAAAGGAATCAGAGTAAGAGTATATATACTCTGAGTAATCTGAAAGGAATCAGAGTAAGAGTATATATACTCTGAGTAATCTGACTACTTATCCCACAATTCAACCTTTATAATCGCTGCACCTCCAGCAGACATTGTTCCCTTCACCACTGCTTGCTTTCCAGTGTATGTTATATAACCTCCTGTTCCTTCACCTCTTGTGAACGGACCACTTCCTTTATACATCTTGTTGTACAGTGCATCATTACATGCAGTGTTTTTATCAACAATGCCGATTGCAAACATGTTCTTGTGCCAGCTATAAGGCACAGAGAACATGATGGCCAGGTCACCGAAATGGTTAGTTTTATTCTTGATCTGGTAGGTCAGGACCCCGACAGCACCGCGGGCTGCGTGGGAAGTCTTGGAGAAGGAGCACACTACATGGATGTCTTTTGTGATGGTGGGTTGTGGAGGATGGTAGCAGTATCCACTGGTGGTGAAAGTCCTGTTACACAGAGAGAGAGTATAGTTTTATAAAGTAGAATATGGATCCACAAGTAGCAAGTAGGGGTCCATTTAGGGGTCTATGCACAATTGCACCAGTATGGCACTGTATTCACTCCCTACAGTTTTTTCTATTTTCACTAATTTGTCACTTTTAAAGATTTCAGATTGTCCTTCTAATTTTAATAAAACGAGAATAAGCTCAAAATTTAGCTTTTAAAACATCAGTCCTGAAGTTAGAGCTTTATTCTAAACCTATATCTCCCATGTGGAACAGTAGCAGCCCCTAAACCTAATACCTGGTTGTTCCACCCTCAGCTGCTACAATCAAGTGTTCACGAGAACTTGTCACGAGTCTTTTATTTGGCGACTCTCCTTTACCAATTTGTTCTCATTCTCCTGAGCCGTTCAGAGGTATATGCCAACTGTGCTTGAGCTTTTGGTCCCGAATGGACGGGCAGATATTCTCCTTCAGGATTTTTTGATAAAGACCAGAATTCATGGTTCCATCAATTATGACAAGTCATGCAGGTCCTGCAGAAATAATGCAGCTCCAGACCATCATACCACCACCACCACCATGTTTCACTGTTGGTGTGATGTTCTTATGGTGGAATGCGGTGTTGGTTTGACTGCAGTAGTAAAAGTTTCACTTTTGACCCAGCAGCCCACAGAATATAATCCCAAGGGTCTTGGGGGTCATCTAGATGTTATTTGTCAAATTAGAGCCTTTCTTTTCTTATTGGTCAGCAGTGGTTTTGAGAAACGTAGTGCCTTTATCTTATTATGGAATCACATATATTGACCATAACTGAGTCCTTCAGATGTTGGTCTGGGCTATTTTGTGACCTTTTCTGAGTTGTCGATGGGCTTTTAGTAAAATTCTGGTAGGCTGGTCACTCCTGGGAAGGTTCACCACTATTGGGAAGTTCCAGAGTCTTAGCTACGGCTTCGTAACTCTTTCCAGATGGCAAATTTCAAGGATTAGTATTTTTGGTGTATTTGAATCTCTTTAGAATGTGGCATCATCTGTTGCTTTTGGAGATCTACTAGCTGTTTCACACTGCCAGTGATTCTGCAGGTCTGACAGTAATCATGCCTGGGTGTGGCGCTCAATATATATCACCATCCTAACAACCACCTGGGAGGCCGATACCTATCCACATCCTGGTCCCTGTCTGAGACTTGTTAAAGCTGTACAGTCACTGTTGAGGAAATTTCCAGTTTCTAATCTTTAAAGCAGCTTTTATTGCAGTTGTTCCAGATTTTCTCAACATTCTGTCTAATATCATGAAACTGAGTAAACTTATGATTGTTATTAATGTAGAAGGTTCCAGTAACAGTATGCTCTGCAGGTTAATAACCCAGAAGCCCATCACAGTCTGAGTGACATTCATCTGTACTTACTTTGGATTTTCTAAGATGCAGGAATCACTTTTATTGGTGATTTCAATGGTGACATTTCTGCTGGTGTTGATACTCTGGGATATTTGGTGAACGCTGGTGCCGAACAGGGACACGCCAGAAATAATAGCTGATGCTACAGCTGCAGTGGTCGCAGGAGGAAGTGCCTGTTGGGAGTGAAATAATGACTTTCATTGTTATTTAAATATATTTTACATAGTGCAGCATTAGTTTTTAATGGAAACCAAGAAACCAAGCTCACAATAAGTAAATGGCAAAACATATATATATAAATAATGTGTGTGTGTGTGTGTGTATTATGGATATATTATTTCCATACAGCAAGAGTGTGTAGATTATTACTTACCCTGTACATACCCTGAACCTCAAACTCTGTTCTTCAAATACAAATCCTGCTTTTACAGAAGAGGAAGGATAAAATGGGCTGAGCTTCAACATCTTTAACAGAATCCTGAACAACTTTAACTCTGCAGTCTGTACGTTTCACTCCGGACACTTTCTCCAACACTCCGACAACATGGAGCAGCTTCAGCTCAGCGTTCAACACTGAAGAGACTGAAGAGACGAGCAGCTCCACCTTTATTAGCACCACAACCTCAACAGTGACTGGAAGTAGCAGCCATGCTGTGTGAGTGGATCACTGTGTGCTGGTTGAAGCAGATCATCTTCAACTGAAAGTTCCACAGAGACACCTTTCATCTACTTTGTGTCTGATGTCCAGATGAGCAGCTCCAAGCAGCTGTTTCACACTCAGCTACAAACCATTACAGTGTGTGATGGAAGCATCTATGACCTCCTGACCTCAGCTGCTGTTCATGAATATCACAAACAGGAGTGGAGATAGGGAACAGTCTTGGCAGAGTCCAGAACCCATATTGAACAAGCTTGATTTAATGCCGTGTATATAGACACTGCTCTCACTCTGAGCAGACAGAGACCAAATTTCTACCAGTGAGTGTTTTAATGCAATAATTAATTCCATCTGTGTACGTGTGGTAGTTCTAATCTGTTCACTGTAGCAACATCTAGATGAAATCTCTTTTACAGTACCTTAATTGGCTTCAGAATTACCTGTTCAGACTCATCGTCCATGGTCAGAGATATATATTTTTGCTCTCTTGACCATCTTCCCCTGCTGTCATCGAGTTCTTTCTCCTCACTGTGCTCCTCTGTCTTCTTCACCAAAGAAAGGACTGTAGAGATTAAAACAAATATATATATATATATATATATATATATATATATATATATATATATATATATATATATATATATATATATATATATATATATATGTCTCATAGAGAGATACAGTTATCATTCCACAAATCAATCTCCAGCAGACCTGCTCATGGTTTTCTCGTGTAACCTATAAGTCAATATGACCTTTAATGTAACGGAGAAGTAAACGTTCTTATCCAGAGTGACTTACAGTTTACCTGTACATAGATATGGTGAAGGTAGCGTTACAGCAATGACTCTTATTAGTATAGTGTAAGGTGGTTACCCAGGTTGGGAATAAAACCTCAGTGTAACCCACTACACTGCACCAAGCACTATACGATAGGGATGCACCGATCCGATGATAAGATCGGATAACGGTCCCGATATGACCAGAATGAGATGGAACGGTTATCGGATAATACGATACGTTCACTTTAATTAGTTTGAGACGTCTGCTAAGCCGTGCTGCTGACGTATGGCGTAGAACCCAAACAGGAACAACAACACGGAGCGAGTCAAAGAGTCAGCTGCAGTCAGCTGTTGGTGGCTTAAAGAAATCTTTGACACTGACTTTAGTTGTAAATAGATGTAAGTTTATTATACAAAGAAAGTACAGCATCATCTTCCAACGTCCAGTCTTCCGATGTCAGAGAGAGGCTTGGCCTGGATCTGAAGTTGCTCTTGTATGTGTGAGAATGAGAAGACCTCCGAGCTGTGAGCCTGGTCTTTATACACAGGACCCCGAGACGTACACACATGGGTTAAATCACCTTCCATATTTGGTGTGGAAGTGGAAGTGGCTACAGCAAACTACAATACAACAAATTTAATTAAGCATCTCCAAAAGTACCCGGCTAAAGAGCACGCCGAGTTCCACACGCTACAGCCGAACAGACCAAGATAAGCAGGAGACAAAACATCTACGCTCACGAGTGAAATATTTACGCTCACAAGTGAAAGTTACGTGTGCAAAATGTTAAAACATGCAGCTTTCAATCTTTCACCTCACGTTTTTGCACGCTTTTGACATTAATGTGACGCCATACCCTTCGCCCCATGACCCAAACACCTGATCCAATACCCCATCTCCCTCACTCTTTCACCCCAAACCTTCCTGGACAGACTCCCCCTCAGGATGTCTAGGGATCCTCACACGCTCCTGAGCTAACATACCCTCACCTTTCCACTCTTCCATCGTCTGCTGCCTGTGTGGGACCCAGTGCAACTTTTCTTGGTGATTTGAACGTCTTTGCTTGGGAGGTCGTACCAGCAGCCCTGGGTTGTTCTCTAGAACTTTCACAGGTTCTGCACAAGAAGAAAGATACGGTTTATTACAAACACAGAACGGTGATATTTCTGTGAAAGACTTTTAAAAAGATTAACAACATACCTGTCTCAGGAGGTCTCTCAGTGGGGTATGAGGGTCTCTCAGTGGGGTATGAGGGTCTCTCAGTGGGGTATGAGGGTCTCTCAGTGGGGTATGAGGGTCTCTCAGTGAAGTATGAAGAGCTTAGCTGTGCTTTTCACAGAGATGAATGTTCTGTACAGGAATTTAAACCCCAGGGGAGGAGGAGGAGCCTAAAGCTCATGTGCTGTGTTCAGAATCACTTCCTATTACAGAAATAGTGCACTATATAGTGTGATCGGACGGAGAACATTATAACCAGTTCTCCAACTCCGTGCTCCTCATGTTTGTAGATCTCGTATGTGAGAACCCCAACAACTTCTCCGCCTGTTCCTGCAGGTTCGGTGAAGATCCTCCACCTTATGCTGTCCCAGTAAGATAAATCCTTGCTGGAGTACAGATAGAGATTACGTTTCATCTCTTAATTCAGGGGCAGACAGTAAACCCTGTGCAGTGATGAGAGACCACCTTTCTGTGATTTTAAGGTAACCTAAAAATCTAAATTGATGTTTATCACCGTGTTAGTTTGTGTCCTCGGTCAGAATAAGCACAATTGACTGACACATCACTCAAAATACTAAATACTAGCTTTCTCTGGAATCTTTGCCCGACAGTCAGCTCGCTGCCTTGAGACGACACCTACTTACACCATGCTCAGAACTTTCTACAGGCTGATGTACCACCACAGTGAAAGCATGCTAGTAGAATAAAGAGACCCCACATGTAGATTAGTGATTAGTAAGAATATTCGAAGGCGGGGTACACTATGGACAGGTCACCAGTCCATCCTATGGCCAACACACCCTCACACACTCACTCACACCCACGTTCAGTTTAGAGTGAGGATCCTAACATACATGTGTTTGGACTGTGGGAGGAAACTGGAGAACCCGGAGGAACCCACTCAAAAACAGAGAGACCATACACACTCCACACAGAACCACCCAGACCGGGAATCCAACCCAGATCATCTTACTGTGAGGAGACAGTGCTGACCACTACACCACCATACTGACCACTACACCACCATACTAACCACTACACCACCATACTGACCACTACACCACCATACTAACCACTACACCACCATACTGACCACTACACCACCATACTGACCACTACACCACCATATTAACCACTACACCACCATACTAACCACTACACCACCATACTAACCACTACACCACCATACTAACCACTACACCACCATACTAACCACTACACCACCATACTGACCACTACACCACCATACTGACCACTACACCACCATATTAACCACTACACCACCATACTAACCACTACACCACCATACTAACCACTACACCACCATACTAACCACTACACCACCATACTGACCACTACACCACCGTACTAACCACTACACCACCATACTAACCACTACACCACCATACTGACCACTACACCACCGTACTAACCACTACACCACCGTACTAACCACTACACCACCGTACTAACCACTACACCACCGTACTAACCACTACACCACCGTACTAACCACTACACCACCGTACTCACCACTACACCACCGTACTGACCACTACACCACCGTACTGACCACTACACCACCATACTGACCACTACACCACCATACTGACCACTACACCACCGTACTAACCACTACACCACCGTACTAACCACTACACCACCATACTAGCCACTACACCACCGTACTAACCACTACACCACCGTATTGAGCACTACACCACCATACTAACCACTACACCACCTTACTAACCACTACACCACCGTACTGACCACTACACCACCGTACTAACCACTACACCACCGTACTAACCACTACACCACCGTATTGACCACTACACCACCGTACTGACCACTACACCACTGTACTGACCACTACACCACCGTACTAACCACTACACCACCGTACTAACCACTACACCACCGTATTGAGCACTACACCACCATACTAACCACTACACCACCTTACTAACCACTACACCACCGTACTAACCACTACACCACCATACTAACCACTACACCACCGTATTGAGCACTACACCACCGTACTGACCCCTACACCACAGTATTGACCCCTACACCACCGTACTGACCACTACACCACCGTACTGACCCCTACACCACCGTATTGACCCCTACACCACCGTACTGACCACTACACCACCGTACTAACCACTACACCACCGTATTGAGCACTACACCACCATACTAACCACTACACCACCGTACTAACCACTACACCACCGTACTAACCACTACATCACCATACTAACCACTACACCACCGTATTGAGCACTACACCACCATACTAACCACTACACCCCCATACTAACCACTACACCACCATACTAACCACTACACCACCATACTAACCACTACACCACCGTATTGAGCACTACACCACGGTTCCATTAAAGTGAATTTTTTTCTGTACGTGACTCAGAGCTTGTTAGAACGTACTCTGAACTGTGAACACGTGAGAATATACTGTTAACCTGAACGTACTTGTGAAAGATCATGGCTTCCTGTCTCCAGCCAGTAAGTGTTAATGATAGTCAGGCGTGGTCTAAACCACAGAACTCAAATGAATCAGCATCTCTCTGAACTCACGTCTGTGTGAGGAGTGTTTTGAGGAAAGTTACTCGACTCCACTGGTGGAGATCAAACCACCGAGTCATCGAACGAGCCCAGCAGACTCATAGAGAATTCTCAAATCCTTACACACAGTGTAGTACTGAGAGTTCAGTACTCAGAACTGTACATACCCTGAACCTCAAACTCTGTTATATAGTGTACTAGTGAGAGTTCAGTACTCAGAACTGTACATACCCTGAACCTCAAACTCTGTTATATAGTGTAATACTGAGTTCAGTACCTAGAACTGTACATACCCTGAACCTCAAACTCTGTTATATAGTGTAATACTGAGAGTTCAGTACTCAGAGCTGTACATACCCTGAACCTCAAACTCTGTTATATAGTGTACTAGTGAGAGTTCAGTACTCAGAACTGTACATACCCTGAACCTAAAACTCTGTTATATAGTGTAATACTGAGAGTTCAGTACTCAGAACTGTACATACCCTGAACCTCAAACTCTGTTATATAGTGTACTAGTGAGAGTTCAGTACTCAGAACTGTACATACCCTGAACCTAAAACTGTGTTATATAGTGTAATACTGAGAGTTCAGTACTCAGAACTGTACATACCCTGAACCTCAAACTCTGTTATATAGTGTAATACTGAGAGTTCAGTACTCAGAACTGTACATACCCTGAACCTAAAACTCTGTTATATAGTGTAATACTGAGAGTTCAGTACTCAGAGCTGTACATACCCTGAACCTCAAACTCTGTTATATAGTGTAATACTGAGAGTTCAGTACTCAGAACTGTACATACCCTGAACCTCAAACTCTGTTATATAGTGTAATACTGAGAGTTCAGTACTCAGAGCTGTACATACCCTGAATCTTAAACTCTGTTATATAGTGTAATACTGAGAGTTCAGTACTCAGAACTGTACATACCCTGAACCTCAAACTCTGTTATATAGTGTAATACTGAGAGTTCAGTACTCAGAGCTGTACATACCCTGAATCTTAAACTCTGTTATATAGTGTAGTACTGAGAGTTCAGTACTCAGAACTGTACATACCCTGAACCTCAAACTCTGTTATATAGTGTATTACTGAGAGTTCAGTACTCAGAACTGAACATTTACACACAACCACAACACCAACCAACAACCAGAACATTTACACACAACCACAACACCAACCAGCAACCAGAACATTTACATGCAACCACAACACCAACCAGCAACCAGAACATTTACATGCAACCACAACACCAACCAGCAACCAGAACATTTACATGCAACCACAACACCGACCAGCAACCAGAACATTTACACACAACCACAACACCAACCAGAACATTTACACACAACCACAACAACCAGCAACCAGAACATTTACAAACAACCACAACACCAACCAACAACCAGAACATTTACACACAACCACAACACCAACCAGCAACCAGAACATTTACACACAACCACAACAACCAGCAACCAGAACATTTACACACAACCACAACAACCAGCAACCAGAACATTTACACACAACCACAACACCAACCAGAACATTTACACACAACCACAACAACCAGCAACCAGAACATTTACACACAACCACAACACCAACCAGAACATTTACAAACAACCACAACAACAACCAGCAACCAGAACATTTACACACAACCACAACAACCAGCAACTGGAACATTTACACACAACCACAACACCAACCAGCAACCAGAACATTTACACACAACCACAACACCAACCAGCAACCAGAACATTTACACACAACCACAACAACCAGCAACTGGAACATTTACACACAACCACAACACCAACCAGCAACTGGAACATTTACACACAACCACAACACCAACCAGCAACCAGAACATTTACACACAACCACAACACCAACCAGCAACCAGAACACTTACACACAACCACAACACCAACCAGCAACCAGAACATTTACACACAACCACAACACCAACCAGCAACCAGAACATTTACACACAACCACAACAACCAGTAACCAGAACATTTACACACAACCACAACACCAACCAGCAACCAGAACATTTACACACAACCACAACAACCAGTAACCAGAACATTTACACACAACCACAACAACAACCAGCAACCAGAACATTTACACACAACCACAACACCAACCAGAACATTTACACACAACCACAACACCAACCAGAACATTTACACACAACCACAACACCAACCAGAACATTTACACACAACCACAACACCAACCAGTAACCAGAACATTTACACACAACCACAACACCAACCAGAACATTTACACACAACCACAACACCAACCAGCAACCAGAACATTTACACACAACCACAACACCAACCAGAACATTTACACACAACCACAACACCAACCAGCAACCAGAACATTTACACACGTGTACCGGTTTCATTACTGCGTGTGATAAATATAAACTATAATATAAAATACATGTTTACTTAATTTGTTTATTTTATAGACCTGTCACCAAAATTCACCATTAAACATATTTAACATACTAAATAATCTGGAATTAATTACTAAATAATTGGAATTAATTAAGAAATCAGAGTAAGATTATATATGCTGAGTAATCTAAAAGGAATCAGAGTAAGAGTATATATACTCTGAGTAATCTAAAAGGAATCAGAGTAAGAGTATATATACACTGAGTAATCTAAGAGGAATCAGAGTAAGAGTATATATACTCTGAGTAATCTAAAAGAAATCAGAGTAGGAGTATATATACTCTGAGTAATCTAAAAGGAATCAGAGTAAGAGTATATATACTCTGAGTAATCTTAAAGGAATCCGAGTAAGAGTATATATACTCTAAGTAATCTGAAAGGAATCAGAGTAAGAGTATATATACTCTGAGTAATCTGAAAGGAATCAGAGTAAGAGTATATATACTCTGAGTAATCTGAAAGGAATCAGAGTAAGAGTATATATACTCTGAGTAATCTGAAAGGAATCAGAGTAAGAGTATATATACTCTAAGTAATCTGAAAGGAATCAGAGTAAGAGTATATATACTCTGAGTAATCTGAAAGGAATCAGAGTAAGAGTATATATACTCTGAGTAATCTGAAAGGAATCAGAGTAAGAGTATATATACTCTGAGTAATCTGAAAGGAATCAGAGTAAGAGTATATATACTCTAAGTAATCTGAAAGAAATCAGAGTAGGAGTATATATGCTAGGTAATCTGAAAGGAATCAGAGTAAGAGTATATATACTCTGAGTAATCTGAAAGGAATCAGAGTAAGAGTATATATACTCTAAGTAATCTGAAAGAATTCAGAGTAAGAGTATATAAGCTAGGTAATCTGAAAGGAATCAGAGTAAGAGTATATATACTCTGAGTAATCTGAAAGGAATCAGAGTAAGAGTATATACTCTGAGTAATCTGAAAGGAATCAGAGTAAGAGTATATACTCTGACTAATCTGACTACTTATCCCACAATTCAACCTTCATAACTGCTGCACCTCCAGCAGACATTGTTCCCTTCACAATTACTTCTTTGTCTTTATCATATATTATGCAACTTCCTGTTCCAGTTTCTCTTTCGAACAGATCACTTCCTTTATGTTGCTTGTAGAACTTTGAATCATATTTAGTTTTCTTATCAAGAATCCCGACTGCTAACTTGTTCTTATGAAAGGTGTACTTAAAAGGCACAAGGAACCTGATGAACAGGTCAGCGTACTCTCGTCCATCCTTAAGGATCTGGTAGGTCAGTATCCCTTCAACACCAAAAATTGTGTTGGGAGTTTTGGAGAACGAGCATGTCCTCTCCGTCCCCGTTGCGATGGTGGGCTGTGGAGGGAGGAGACAGTATCCACTGGTCATGTCAGTCCTGTTACACACAGACAAAGAGAGGACGGGCAGCGTGAGGCAGACATGTAGGTACTACTCAGAAGTGGAAACATGAGATTCGGAGCAGTGAGATGATTTTGGGTGACAGTTTGTTTAGAAGCCCAGCTGTGTAAGGCTGTTTTAATGATGATTATAGTGCCATCTTGTGGACAAGAGTAGGAATTGCACTTCTGGTCAAGTCTAAATTAAAGCACCTGTCCAGCATGAGCCCATACCTACCCACCAAACAGAGTTCAGAAGCAGATTCCTCCAGAACTTACCTGCAGATTAGTTTCACAGACCATGTCCTAGTTTTTCCCTGATTGTCTTCCTGGTTTGGTGATTTTGGGAATGTCTCTGATGTTGCTGACCTGTGTTCTGATCTCTACCTGTCTGAAATCTGATTATCTGATTAGTCTTAATAAAGATAATCTGTACATGCAACCTGCTTCAGCCCCAGCGCTACAGAAGTACACTGGCAACATCCTTACATTCATTTGGGATACAATCATTAGAACTTACAACATCTAAACAAACAACCCGTATTACCATATCAACCACCTGGAATACCACATTAACCACCTGGAATATCATACTGTCCACCTGGAATACCACCATCTTAATAACCCAGAAGCCCACAGTGCCGCTCGCTGAGATCAGGTGGTACCTACTTTGGATTTGTTAGGATGTAAATATTGCTGTTATTGGTGATCTGAATGGTGACGTTCCTGGTGGTGCCTATGCTCCGGGAGATCTGATCAACATTGTTGGTGAACTGGTACACACCAGAGACGGCAGCTGATGCTACACCTACAAGTTCCATTGCCTGCTGGGAGTAAAAAATAACAGACTTTGAACTTTAAACATCTCAAACATTTGGAAATTATTGGTGATGTTTTTCTGAGGAGGTGACGCTGCACATTGGAAGACTGTAGCAAACGAGACTGTTCATTTATTTATAGACGAAGATGATCAGTGTTTATATCTGTGAGGGTAAACGTGTGAGAACCTCCAGGATTATCAGTTAATCTGAAGGTGAAATTAGAATCAGGTGTGTTCAGTCAGTGAGATGATGATCAGGTGTGTTTCAGTCAGTGAGATGATGATCAGGTGTGTTCAGTCAGTGGGATGATGATCAGGTGTGTTCAGTCAGTGAGATGATGATCAGGTGTGTTCAGTCAGTGGGATGATGATCAGGTGTGTTCAGTCAGTGAGATGATGATCAGGTGTGTTTCAGTCAGTGAGATGATGATCAGGTGTGTTCAGTCAGTGGGATGATGATCAGGTGTGTTCAGTCAGTGGGATGATGATGATCAGGTGTGTTTCAGTCAGTGGGATGATGATGATCAGGTGTGTTTCAGTCAGTGGGATGATGATCAGGTGTGTTCAGTCAGTGGGATGATGATCAGGTGTGTTTCAGTCAGTGGGATGATGATGATCAGGTGTGTTTCAGTCAGTGGGATGATGATCAGGTGTGTTTCAGTCAGTGGGATGATGATCAGGTGTGTTCAGTCAGTGAGATGATGATCAGGTGTGTTTCAGTCAGTGGGATAATGATCAGGTGTGTTCAGTCCGTGGAATGATGATGAGGTGGGTTCAGTCAGTGGGATGATGATCAGGTGTGTTTCAGTCAGTGTGATGATCAGGTGTGTTCAGTCAGTGGGATGATGATCAGGTGTGTTTCAGTCAGTGGGATGATGATCAGGTGTGTTTCAGTCAGTGAGATGATGATGATCAGGTGTGTTCAGTGAGTGAGATGATGACCATCAGGTGTGTTCAGTCAGTGGGATGATGATCAGATGTGTTTCAGTCAGTGAGATGATGATCAGGTGTGTTCAGTCAGAGGGATGATGATCAGGTGTGTTCAGTCAGTGGGATGATGATCAGGTGTGTTCAGTCAGTGGGATGATGATCAGGTGTGTTCAGTCAGTGGGATGATGATCAGGTGTGTTCAGTCAGTGAGATGATGATCAGGTGTGTTCAGTCAGTGGGATGATCAGGTGTGTTCAGTCAGTGGGATGATGATCAGGTGTGTTCAGTCAGTGGGATGATGAGGATGAAGTGTGTTCAGTCAGTGGGATGATGATCAGGTGTATTTCAGTCAGTGGGATGATGATCAGGTGTGTTCAGTCAGTGGGATGATGATCAGGTGTATTTCAGTCAGTGGGATGATGGTCAGGTGTGTTCAGTCAGTGAGATGATGGTCAGGTGTGTTCAGTCAGTGAGATGATGATCAGGTGTGTTTCAGTCAGTGGGATGATGATCAGGTGTGTTTCAGTCAGTGGGATGATGATCAGGTGTGTTTCAGTCAGTGGGATGATGATCAGGTGTGTTTCAGTCAGTGGGATGATGATCAGGTGTGTTCAGTCAGTGGGATGATGATCAGGTGTGTTCAGTCAGTGGAATGATGATCAGGTGGGTTCAGTCAGTGAGATGATCAGGTGTGTTCAGTGAGTGGGATGATGATCAGGTGTGTTCAGTGAGTGAGATGATGATCAGGTGTGTTCAGTCAGTGGGATGATGATCAGGTGTGTTTCTCAGACACAGCTCCTCTCTCAGACACACGTTCTTCTTCTGCATCTCAAGCCTCTCTTTCTTTATCCTCCATCTGTTTCTGTTCCTTCATCTACACCAGCCACAGAGCTCCTCCCAGTTGCTAGCTCACTGGCTGTTATGCTACCTGGCTAGCTAGAGAGCTGCCTGGTAATGCAATACAGCTGTTTTTCAGCTACGCTACACTACGGCGGTATATGAACAATTCAAACCAGAGGATAAATTAAAACTGCTATACCTCCCAGCACTAAGAGAATTTTACAGGAAAATATCAGGAGAACGTGGGTCATACAGCAGAACAACGCCTCTGAACACACAATACGTTCTACCAAAGACAGATAAAGAAGAATAAACTATGTTTGGAGTGACCGAGTCAGAGTCCAGATCTTAATCCTGTAGAGATGTTGGACCTGTAGTGAGCAGCTCATGTGAGGAAACCCACCGACATCCCAGAGCTGGAGCTGTTCTTTTCAGAGTGATGGGATTCAACAGTTACTGAAACGTCTATCTGCAGTTATTACTGACCAAGAGAATCACAGCAGATACTGAAAGTACAGCTTTACACATATTTACACTCACAGAAACACATACTGATCATTTTACACTCACAGAAATACATACTGATCATTTTACACTCACAGATATACATACTGATCATTTTACACTAACAGAAACACATACTGATCATTTTACACTCACAGAAACACATACTGATCATTTTACACTCACAGAAACACATACTGATCATTTCCCCCTCACAGAAACACATACTGATCATTTTACACTCACAGAAACACATACTGATCATTTTACACTCACAGATATACATACTGATCATTTTACACTCACAGATATACATACTGATCATTTTACACTCACAGAAACACATACTGATCATTTTACACTCACAGATATACATACTGATCATTTTACACTCACAGATATACATACTGATCATTTTACACTCACAGAAACACATACTGATCATTTTACACTCACAGAAACACATACTGATCATTTTACCCTCACAGATATACATACTGATCATTTTACACTCACAGAAACACATACTGATCATTTTACACTCACAGATATACATACTGATCATTTTACACTCACAGATATACATACTGATCATTTTACACTCACAGAAACACATACTGATCATTTTACACTCACAGAAACACATACTGATCATTTTACACTCACAGAAACACAAACTGATCATTTTACACTCACAGATATACATACTGATCATTTTTACACTCACAGATATACATACTGATCATTTTACACTCACAGATATACATACTGATCATTTTACACTCACAGATATACATACTGATCATTTTACATTCACAGATATACATATTGATCATTTTACACTCACAGAAACACAAACTGATCATTTTACACTCACAGAAACACATACTGATCATTTTACACTCACAGAAACACATACTGATCATTTTACACTCACAGAAACACATACTGATCATTTTTCACTCACAGAAACACATACTGATCATTTTACACTCACAGAAACACATACTGATCATTTTACACTCACAGAAACACATACTGATCATTTTACACTCACAGAAACACAAACTGATCATTTTACACTCACAGATATACATACTGATCATTTTACACTCACAGATATACATACTGATCATTTTACCCTCACAGATATACATACTGATCATTTTACACTCACAGAAACACAAACTGATCATTTTACACTCACAGATATACATACTGATCATTTTACACTCACAGATATACATACTGATCATTTTACACTCACAGATATACATACTGATCATTTTACACTCACAGATATACATACTGATCATTTTACATTCACAGATATACATATTGATCATTTTACACTCACAGAAACACATACTGATCATTTTACACTCACAGAAACACATACTGATCATTTTACCCTCACAGATATACATACTGATCATTTTACACTCACAGATATACATACTGATCATTTTACACTCACAGAAACACATACTGATCATTTTACACTCACAGAAACACATACTGATCATTTTCCCCTCACAGAAACACAAACTGATCATTTTACACTCACAGAAACACATACTGATCATTTTACACTCACAGAAACACATACTGATCATTTTACACTCACAGAAACACAAACTGATCATTTTACACTCACAGAAACACATACTGATCATTTTACACTCACAGAAACACATACTGATCATTTTACACTCACAGAAACACATACTGATCATTTTTCACTCACAGAAACACAAACTGATCATTTTACACTCACAGAAACACAAACTGATCATTTTACACTCACAGAAACACATACTGATCATTTTACACTCACAGAAACACATACTGATCATTTTACACTCACAGAAACACATACTGATCATTTTTCACTCACAGAAACACATACTGATCATTTTACACTCACAGAAACACAAACTGATCATTTTACACTCACAGAAACACATACTGATCATTTTACACTCACAGAAACACATACTGATCATTTTACACTCACAGAAACACAAACTGATCATTTTCCACTCACAGAAACACATACTGATCATTTTACACTCACAGAAACACATACTGATCATTTTACACTCACAGAAACACATACTGATCATTTTACACTCACAGAAACACATACTGATCATTTTACACTCACAGAAACACAAACTGATCATTTTACACTCACAGAAACACATACTGATCATTTTACACTCACAGAAACACAAACTGATCATTTTACACCCACAGAAACACATACTGATCATTTTACACTCACAGAAACACATACTGATCATTTTACACTCACAGAAACACATACTGATCATTTCCCCCTCACAGAAACACATACTGATCATTTTACACACACAGAAACACATAATGATCATTTTACACTCACAGAAACACAAACTGATCATTTTACACTCACAGAAACACATACTGATCATTTTACCCTCACAGATATACATACTGATCATTTTACACTCACAGATATACATACTGATCATTTTACACTCACAGAAACACATACTGATCATTTTACACTCACAGAAACACATACTGATCATTTTACACTCACAGAAACACATACTGATCATTTTACACTCACAGAAACACAAACTGATCATTTTACACTCACAGAAACACATACTGATCATTTTACACTCACAGAAACACATACTGATCATTTTACACTCACAGAAACACAAACTGATCATTTTACACTCACAGAAACACAAACTGATCATTTTACACTCACAGAAACACATACTGATCATTTTACACTCACAGAAACACAAACTGATCATTTTACACTCACAGAAACACAAACTGATCATTTTACACTCACAGAAACACAAACTGATCATTTTACACTCACAGAAACACAAACTGATCATTTTACACTCACAGAAACACATACTGATCATTTCCCCTCACAGAAACACAAACTGATCATTTTACACTCACAGAAACACAAACTGATCATTTCCCCTCACAGAAACACAAACTGATCATTTTACACTCACAGAAACACATACTGATCATTTTACACTCACAGAAACACAAACTGATCATTTTACACTCACAGAAACACATACTGATCATTTTACACTCACAGAAACACAAACTGATCATTTTACACTCACAGAAACACATACTGATCATTTTACACTCACAGAAACACATACTGATCATTTTACACTCACAGAAACACATACTGATCATTTTACACTCACAGAAACACATACTGATCATTTTACACTCACAGAAACACAAACTGATCTTTTTACACTCACAGAAACACATACTGATCATTTTACACTCACAGAAACACATACTGATCATTTTACACTCACAGAAACAAAAACTGATCATTTTACACTCACAGAAACACGTACTGATCATTTTACACTCACAGAAACACATACTGATCATTTTACACTCACAGAAACACATACTGATCATTGTGTGGTGTGGTGTGGTGTGATGTAGTGTAGTGTAGTGTGATGTAGTGTAGTGTAGTGTGATGTAGTGTGGTGTAGTGTGATGTAGTGTGGTGTGGTGTGACGTAGTGTGGTGTAGTGTGATGTAGTATGGTGTAGTGTAGTGTAGTGTGATGTAGTGTAGTGTGGTTTAGTTTGGTGTAGTGTAGTGTGATGTAGTGTAGTGTGGTGTGATGTAGTGTGGTGTGATGTAGTGTGGTGTGGTGTAGTGTAGTGTAGTGTAGTGTTTTGTGGTGTGGTGTGGTGTGGTGTAGTGTAGTGCGGTGTGGTGTAGTGTATTGTGGTGTAGTGTTTTGTGGTGTGGTGTAGTGTAGTGTAGTGTGGTGTAGTGTGGTGTAGTGTTTTGTGGTGTAGTGTGATGTAGTGTAGTGTGGTGTGGTGTGACGTAGTGTGGTGTAGTGTGATGTAGTATGGTGTAGTGTAGTGTAGTGTGATGTAGTGTGGTGTGGCGTAGTGTAGTGTGATGTAGTGTAGTGTGGTGTAGTGCGGTGTGGTGTGGTGTATTGTGGTGTAGTGTTTTGTGGTGTAGTGTACTGTAGTGTAATGTAGTGTGGTGTAGTGTAGTGTAGTGTATTTTGGTGTAGTGTTGTGTGGTGTAGTGTAGTGTGGTGTGATGTGGTGTAGTGTTTTGTGGTGTGGTGTGGTGTAGTGTAGTGTAGTGTAGTGCGGTGTGGTGTGGTGTGGTGTATTGTGGTGTAGTGTTTTGTGGTGTGGTGTAGTGTAGTGTGGTGTAGTGTAGTGTAGTGCGGTGTGGTGTGGTGTGGTGTGGTGTATTGTGGTGTAGTGTTTTGTGGTGTGGTGTGGTGTAGTGTAGTGTAGTGTGATGTAGTGTGGTGTAGTGTAGTGTAGCGTATTTTGGTGTAGTGTTTTGTGGTGTGGTGTAGTGTAGTGTGGTGTGATGTGCTGTAGTGTTTTGTGGTGTGGTGTAGTGTAGTGTGGTGTAGTGTAGTGTAGTGTATTGTGGTGTAGTGTAGTGTGGTGTGATGTGGTGTAGTGTTTTGTGGTGTGGTGTGGTGTAGTGTAGTGTGGTGTAGTGTAGTGTATTGTGGTGTAGTGTAGTGTGGTGTGATGTGGTGTAGTGTTTTGTGGTGTGGTGTAGTGTAGTGTGGTGTAGTGTAGTGTAGTGTTTTGTGGTGTGGTGTAGTGTAGTGTGGTGTAGTGTAGTGTAGTGCGGTGTGGTGTGGTGTATTGTGGTGTAGTGTTTTGTGGTGTGGTGTAGTGTAGTGTAGTGTGATGTAGTGTGGTGTAGTGTAGTGTATTTTGGTGTAGTGTTTTGTGGTGTGGTGTGCTGTGGTGTGATGTGGTGTGGTGTGATGTGGTGTAGTGTTTTGTGGTGTGGTATAGTGTAGTGTGGTGTGATGTGGTGTAGTGTTTTGTGGTGTGGTGTAGTGTAGTGTGGTGTAGTGTAGTGTAGTGTAGTGTGGTGTAGTGTAGTGTGGTGTGATGTGGTGTAGTGTTTTGTGGTGTGGTGTGGTGTAGTGTAGTGTGGTGTAGTGTAGTGTATTGTGGTGTAGTGTAGTGTAGTGTATTGTGGTGTAGTGTTTTGTGGTGTGGTGTGGTGTGGTGTAGTGTAGTATAGTGTTTTGTGGTGTAGTGTAGTGTGGTGTAGTGTAGTGTATTGTGGTGTAGTGTAGTGTAGTGTATTGTGGTGTAGTGTTTTGTGGTGTGGTGTGGTGTAGTGTGGTGTAGTGTAGTGTGGTGTAGTGTAGTGTAGTGTATTGTGGTGTAGTGTGGTGTAGTGTTTTGTGGTGTGGTGTGGTGTAGTGTAGTGTGGTGTAGTGTAGTGTAGTGTATTGTGGTGTAGTGTAGTGTGGTGTGATGTGGTGTAGTGTTTTGTGGTGTGGTGTGGTGTAGTGTAGTGTGGTGTAGTGTAGTGTAGTGTAGTGTATTGTGGTGTGGTGTAGTGTGGTGTGATGTGGTGTAGTGTTTTGTGGTGTGGTGTGGTGTAGTGTAGTGTGGTGTGGTGTAGTGTAGTGTAGTGTATTGTGGTGTAGTGTAGTGTGGTGTGATGTGGTGTAGTGTTTTGTGGTGTGGTGTAGTGTAGTGTGGTGTAGTGTAGTGTAGTGTAGTGTAGTGTATTGTGGTGTAGTGTAGTGTAGTGTATTGTGGTGTAGTGTTTTGTGGTGTAGTGTAGTGTATTGTGGTGTAGTGTAGTGTAGTGTATTGTGGTGTAGTGTTTTGTGGTGTGGTGTAGTGTAGTGTGGTGTGGTGTAGTGTAGTGTATTGTGGTGTAGTGTATTGTGGTGTAGTGTAGTGTGGTGTAGTGTAGTGTATTGTGGTGTAGTGTAGTGTAGTGTATTGTGGTGTAGTGTTTTGTGGTGTGGTGTGCTGTGGTGTGGTGTAGTGTAGTGTATTGTGGTGTAGTGTTTTGTGGTGTGGTGTGCTGTGGTGTGGTGTAGTGTAGTGTAGTGTATTGTGGTGTAGTGTAGTGTAGTGTATTGTGGTGTAGTTTAGTGTGGTGTGATGTGGTGTAGTGTTTTGTGGTGTGGTGTGGTGTGGTGTAGTGTAGTGTGGTGTAGTGTACTGTAGTGTATTGTGGTGTAGTGTAGTGTATTGTGGTGTAGTGTTTTGTGGTGTGGTGTGGTGTGGTGTAGTGTTTTGTGGTGTGGTGTGCTGTGGTGTGATGTGATGTAGTGTTTTGTGGTGTGGTGTGGTGTAGTGTAGTGTGGTGTAGTGTAGTGTAGTGTTTTGTGGTGTGGTGTGGTGTAGTGTAGTGTAGTGTGGTGTAGTGTAGTGTAGTGTATTGTGGTGTAGTGTGGTGTGATGTGGTGTAGTGTTTTGTGGTGTGGTGTGGTGTAGTGTAGTGTGGTGTAGTGTAGTGTATTGTGGTGTAGTGTAGTGTGGTGTGATGTGGTGTAGTGTTTTGTGGTGTGGTGTGGTGTAGTGTAGTGTGGTGTAGTGTAGTGTAGTGTTTTGTGGTGTGGTGTAGTGTAGTGTAGTGTGGTGTAGTGTAGTGTAGTGTAGTGCGGTGTGGTGTGGTGTATTGTGGTGTAGTGTTTTGTGGTGTGGTGTAGTGTAGTGTAGTGTGATGTAGTGTGGTGTAGTGTAGTGTATTTTGGTGTAGTGTTTTGTGGTGTGGTGTGCTGTGGTGTGATGTGGTGTAGTGTTTTGTGGTGTGGTATAGTGTAGTGTGGTGTGATGTGGTGTAGTGTTTTGTGGTGTGGTGTGGTGTAGTGTAGTGTGGTGTAGTGTAGTGTAGTGTATTGTGGTGTAGTGTAGTGTGGTGTGATGTGGTGTAGTGTTTTGTGGTGTGGTGTGGTGTAGTGTAGTGTGGTGTAGTGTAGTGTATTGTGGTGTAGTGTAGTGTAGTGTATTGTGTAGTGTTTTGTGGTGTAGTGTAGTATAGTGTTTTGTGGTGTAGTGTAGTGTGGTGTAGTGTAGTGTATTGTGGTGTAGTGTGGTGTAGTGTTTTGTGGTGTGGTGTAGTGTAGTGTAGTGTAGTGTGGTGTAGTGTAGTGTAGTGTATTGTGGTGTAGTGTAGTGTGGTGTGATGTGGTGTAATGTTTTGTGGTGTGGTGTGGTGTAGTGTAGTGTGGTGTAGTGTAGTGTAGTGTATTGTGGTGTGGTGTAGTGTAGTGTAGTGTATTGTGGTGTAGTGTTTTGTGGTGTGGTGTAGTGTTTTGTGATGTGGTGTGGTGTAGTGTAGTGTGGTGTAGTGTAGTGTAGTGTATTGTGGTGTAGTGTAGTGTAGTGTGGTGTGGTGTAGTGTGGTGTAGTGTGGTGTAGTGTAGTGTGGTGTAGTGTAGTGTAGTGTATTGTGGTGTAGTGTTTTGTGGTGTGGTGTGGTGTAGTGTAGTGTGGTGTAGTGTAGTGTAGTGTAGTGTATTGTGGTGTAGTGTAGTGTGGTGTGATGTGGTGTAGTGTTTTGTGGTGTGGTGTGGTGTAGTGTAGTGTGGTGTAGTGTAGTGTAGTGTATTGTGGTGTAGTGTAGTGTGGTGTGATGTGGTGTAGTGTTTTGTGATGTGGTGTGGTGTAGTGTATTGTGGTGTGGTGTAGTGTAGTGTAGTGTAGTGTGGTGTATTGGAGTGTATTGTGGTGTAGTGTAGTGTGGTGTGACGTGGTGTTTTGTGGTGTGGTGTAGTGTAGTGTAGTGTGGTGTAGTGTAGTGTAGTGTATTGTGGTGTAGTGTAGTGTAGTGTATTGTGGTGTAGTGTAGTGTAGTGTATTGTGGTGTAGTGTTTTGTGGTGTTGTGTAGTGTAGTGTATTGTGGTGTAGTGTAGTGTAGTGTATTGTGGTGTAGTGTTTTTTGGTGTGGTGTAGTGTAGTGTGGTGTAGTGTATTGTGGTGTAGTGTAGTGTAGTGTATTGTGGTGTAGTGTAGTGTGGTGTAGTGTAGTGTAGTGTATTGTGGTGTAGTGTAGTGTAGTGTATTGTGGTGTAGTGTTTTGTGGTGTGGTGTGCTGTGGTGTGGTGTAGTGTAGTGTATTGTGGTGTAGTGTTTTGTGGTGTGGTGTGCTGTGGTGTGGTGTAGTGTAGTGTAGTGTATTGTGGTGTAGTGTAGTGTAGTGTATTGTGGTGTAGTTTAGTGTGGTGTGATGTGGTGTAGTGTTTTGTGGTGTGGTGTGGTGTAGTGTAGTGTGGTGTAGTGTACTGTAGTGTATTGTGGTGTAGTGTAGTGTAGTGTATTGTGGTGTAGTGTTTTGTGGTGTGGTGTGCTGTGGTATGGTGTAGTGTAGTGTATTGTGGTGTAGTGTTTTGTGGTGTGGTGTGCTGTGGTGTGGTGTAGTGTAGTGTAGTGTATTGTGGTGTAGTGTAGTGTATTGTGGTGTAGTTTAGTGTGGTGTGATGTGGTGTAGTGTTTTGTGGTGTGGTGTAGTGTAGTGTGGTGTAGTGTAGTGTGGTGTAGTGTACTGTAGTGTATTGTGGTGTAGTGTAGTGTAGTGTATTGTGGTGTAGTGTTTTGTGGTGTGGTGTGCTGTGGTGTAGCCTACAGTCTCTGAATTCCAGCTTTTATTTGCTTTTCATAGTTAATACATTGATAAATGATTTTAATAAGCTACATATACAGTAAATCAGCACAAATACAGAATGATATTTATGTAATACAGTGATAAAGAGCTTAGTGACGTACCTGTCTCAAGAGGTCTCCCAGTGGGGTATGTGAGTAGTAGTGCTCAGCTGTGCTATAACTTTGATAGTGATGAATCTTCGGTGCTAGTGATAAGACACCAGTGGAGGAGGAGGGGCTTACAGCTCCTAGTGCTACTCTGCCCAAACTGGTTCACATTCCTGCACTTGGAGTTATCTTGACTCACAAGTCAAGCACGTACAAGTTCACAAGTGTTGGTTTTTGTTTCAGCCCAACTCGTCTGGAACGGGCATCATCATTACATTAAAATCAGTCACTACGATAATAATTCTAAACCTTCATATTAATAAAACGAACGACTCCAGAAGCTGTGGGACTGTGTGTTTACTGTTACCGTAGGTCAAGTTCCAATTTCTAACAAATTGATTATGGTGTGTTTAGATAAACCATTATCAGAGGACTCAGTGGCTCATATAGCATTAATTAAAATTGGAAAAGAGAAAAGTGGACAGGCTCTAGTAGATATATCAGCCTGATACTTTCAGGTGATGTTGATGATGTAGTTTGTGGTGTAGCAGTTTTTCTCAGTTCATTAAGAACAGTGTGAAACAGGTAGACTGTACTGAAGATTCCTCCTCGTATATTTTTAGAAACTGAGCATTTTAAACCAGTACATAAACGTACAACTTTAATGAAGCTGAGTAGTTTTGAAAGCTGACACTGTAGAACTGTCTGTACAGCTGATGTTAGGCCTGTTTCTCGTTACTCTATGTCCTGATAGACGTGTTCTAATGTATATATTATCATTTTCATGGTGTTTCTCGTGTAGCACTAAGAGGGTGACAGATAATATCAACCAGCAATGCAGATGTGCTAAAAGAATTCCTGCCTACACGCCTGGCTAGTGTACAAAATCAGCACGTCTTTCAGAGCTCTCATTGGACGACCATCTCCAACCCTGTGTGTTAGAGGGACCCAAAGGCCAATGGTGACTGACCATACAGCTGTGCTGATTGACTGATAGACAAGCGTACAAGCTAACGTCGAGTATTCATCAAACGCTTGCTTTCTAGGAGCGCAGGTACGGCACTGTAGAGACCACCATGCTCAGAACTATTAGCTGGCTGATGTACCACCACAGTGAAAGCATGCTAGTAGAATAAGAGACCCCACATGTAGATTAGTGATTAGTAACAATATTCAGTTGTGTTTCACGTTTCTCTCAGGTCTCAATGTCGGACCACTTCCTGTTTATGCCAGGCTTATCAGGCGAACATGGGGTACACCATAGACAGGTTGCCAGTCCACCCCATACGGAAATGTAATATATGACATATATGGACCTATATCAGGAGTGATTTTTCCATATATTACCTATAAAGCGATATATTATTATCACATACATACATCCTCTGGATATATGTGGATATAAGTTTAAAACATATATAATAAATATGTAATATGTTATATATATATATATATATATATATATATATATATATATATATATATATATATATATATATATATATAAAATAAAATATATATGTGCACTTACTAAATATGTATACAACACATTTCAATATTGTATTATATTATTCAGGACCCCCACAGGACCACCACGGAGCAGGTACTATTAGAGAGGTTGCTATGCAGCAGTGCTGCTGCTGGAGTGTTTAAACACCTCAGTGTCACTGCTGGACTGAGAATCGTCCACCAACAAATTTAGTGCAATAATTAATTTCATCTGTGTACGTGTGGTAGTTCTAATCTGTTCACTGTGCTGTAACAATGTACAGATGAAATCTCTTAACCTACATTGCTGTAAGACCAAGAAAACCTTTACAGAACCTTAACTGCCTTCAGAATGACCTGTCCAGACTCATGCTCCGAGGTCTCAGATACATATTTTTGCTGTCTTGACCCTCTACCACTGCTGTCATCGAGTTCTTTCCCCTCACTGAGCTCCTCTGACTTCTTCCTTCACCACATCTCCAGCAGACCTGCTCATGATTTTCTAGTGTAACCTGTAAGTCAATATGTCCTTCAATGTAATGGAGAAGCACTTACAGATATAGAAAGTGAAAGTAGTGTTACAGTTTACCTGTACACAGGTAGGTGAAAGTAGTGTTACAGTTTACCTGTACACAGGTAGGTGAAAGTAGTGTTACAGTTTACCTGTACACAGGTAGGTGAAGTTGGTGATATTCATATAGTGTAAGGTTGTTACTCAGGTGGAGAGTAGAGCCCCAGTCTAACCCACTACACTGTACCTGCAACTATACCATCCACCTGTTGCCAATGGACACAATTAGAAACACTTGTCAAGGATTCAAGGATTCAAGGATTCAAGGAGACTTTATTGTCATTCGCATCACATGTGGTACATGGGGTGGAATGAAATTGTGGTACCCAAGGACCCAGTTTTACCCAGACAGCAGTACTTAAATAAATAAAATAAACATAAATATATAAAATATATGAGAATAAAATAAACAGGAATGGAGAAGGTAGCAGCAGAGTGTATTAAAGTGACTGGTGTCGTAAAAGTGTCAGTGCAGTAAAAGTGTCAGTGCAGTAAAAGTGTCAGTGCAGTAAAAGTGTCAGTGCAGTAAAAGTGTCAGTGCAGTGGTTCCACTAAGTGGCGTTTAAAAGTCTTACAGCTTCCGGAATGAAGCTGTTCCTCAGTCTGTTCGTTCTACACTTAACGCTCCGCAGCCTCCTGCCTGAGGGGAGCGGGACAAACAGTGAGTGTGCTGGATGAGTGGGGTCCTTCATGATGCAGGTGGCCCTCTTCCTGCATCTGGAGGTGTATATGTCCGTGGTGGTGGGGAGGCTGACTCCGACAGACCTCTGTGCAGCCTTCACCACCCTCTGCAGAGCTTTCCTGTCTGCAGCAGAGCAGCTTCCGTGCCACACGTTGATGCTGGAGCATAGAACGCTCTCCACCACACATCTGTAGAAGGAGGTGAGGACCGAGCTCCCGAGCCCAGCTCGCCTCAACCGCCTGAGGAAGTAGAGCCGCTGATGTGCCTTCCTGACCAGGCTGGAAGTGTTGTTGCTCCAGGTGAGGTTGTTGCTTAGGTGAACACCCAAGTACCTGTAGCTGGAGACCACTTCCACCGCAGACCCTCCGACATGCAGGGGGAGGTGGGCATGTCTGCCCCTTCTGAAGTCCACAATCATCTCCTTCGTCTTCTTTATGTTGATGCAGAGGTTGTTCTTTCTGCACCAACCCTCCAGGTGTTCTACCTCCCGTCTGTAGCCAGACTCATCACTGTTTGTGATGCATCCGACCACTGCCGTGTCGTCCGCAAACTTCACAATATGACAGCCTGGGTGGATGGGTGAGCAGTCATATGTGAGCAGCGTGAACAAGAGGGGGCTCAACACACAGCCCTGAGGGGAGCCAGTGCTGAGGATTGTGGTGGAGGAGGAGAGGTTGTGGATCCTCACAGACTGCGGCCTGTTGGTCAGGAAGTCCAGGACCCAGTTGCAAAGAGAAGAGCGCAGACCAAGTGAGGAGAGCTTATCTGTCAGTGTCTGGGGTATCATGGTGTTAAAGGCGGAAGTGAAGTCCACAAAGAGCATACGGACATAAGAGTCCTTCTGCTCCAGGTGGGTGAGGGCAGTGTGGACCACAGAGGAAATGGCATCGTCTGTGGATCGGTTCCTCCTGTAGGCGTACTGGTGTGGGTCCACAGTGACGTCGATGGTGGCTTTGATGTGGGTCATAACCAGTCTTTCAAAGCATTTAGTGACTATCGGCGTGAGAGCTATCGGCCGGTAGTCATTCAGACCTGTCACTGTGGAGCTCTTGGGGACCGGGATGATGGTGGCGGTCTTCAGGCAGGTGGGAACAGCTGCCTGGGTGAGGGAGACATTGAAAATGTCTGCCAGGACCTCGGAGAACTGATCAGCGCACTCCCGTAGTACTCGTCCGGGTATGTTATCCGGACCAGCACTTTTCCGGGGGTTGATCCTCCTGAGGGTCCTCCTTACCTCTGCTGGTGTCACACAGAGGGGTACTTCTCCAGGTGGAGGGGTGAGTCTTATGCTGGGCGGGGTGTCAGGGTCCTCAAAGCGGGCATAGAATTTGTTGAGAGCCTCGGGCAGGGAGGGGTCTTTGGAACATTGTGCATCTCTGGTTTTATAGTCTGTGATGCACTTAATTCCCCTCCACATGCTCCTAGGATCCTGGGAGGAGAAGTGTCCCTGGATTTTCAGAGCATATGCAGCTTTGGCCCTCTTAACACCTGCGGTCAGCTCTCTTCTAGCCCTCCTGAGTTCCTGTGCGTCGCCAGACCTGAAGGCAGCATCCCTGGCTTTCAGTAGAGAACGCACCTCTCCATTCAGCCAGGGTTTCTGGTTCGGGTAGCAGGTCACTGTCTTTGTGGTGGTGACATCCTCCACACACTTGCTGATGTACCCGAGGACAGCAGATGTGTAATCCTCCAGATCCAGCTCCCCCTCACTCTCAGCAGCCTCCCTAAAGACATGCCAGTCTGTGCAGCCGAAACAGTCCTGCAGCACAGCGTCTGCGTCACCGGGCCACACAGTGATGGTCTTCTGTGTGGGTCTGGAGCGTCGCAGCGGGGGGTGGTATGCAGGGACCAGCATAATGGAGATGTGGTCGGAGAGCCCGAGGTGGGGGTGGGGGACGGCTCTGTACGCGTCTCTGATGTTGGTGTAAACACGGTCGAGTGTGTTGTCTCCCCGTGTTGGAATGTCTATGTGTTGGTAAAACCTCGGCAAAATGTTCGTCAGGTGCACGTGGTTAAAATCCCCCGCCACCACGTAAAACGCCTCCGGATGCTTGTTCTGAAGCGAGCTGATGTTGTCATGTAGCTCCTTCAGTGCGTTGTATACTGCATTATGAAGCTCTCTTGCCCCTTGACCCAGCACCTGATCCAAATCCCCATCTCTCTAACTCTTACTACAAACCCCCTCTCTTTAACACAGTCATAATCCTTATACCACAAGGGTGGCCTTCTCTGACACCTTCCCTCACTAGTGGTACGCTTTCCCGTCCCAAGAATTCCCTTGTAAGCTATTTGGTTGCTCTCCTAACGGTACAGTCACAGTCATTAACTCTGCTTCCCAAAATACTGACCTCCCAGATCAGGTCTTTCAGGGCTTACACCCTTCAACTCCAATTCCTGGACACGCTCCCCTCCAGGATGTCTTGGGTTTTCCCTCACACGCTCCTGAGCCAGCACTCCTTCACTCCACCCTTCCATCGTCTGTTCCCTGTGTGGGACCCAACTGGAAACCCAGTACACCTCTCCTTGGTGATTTGAACTTCTTTGCTTGGGAGATCGTACCAGCAGCCCTGGACTGTTCTCCAGAACTCTCACAGGTTCTGCACAAGAAGAAAGATACGGTTTAAGCATGTTCAAGTGCAACACAGTTTCAGGCCCTCCCTGTACTGGTACCAGTCTGTACAATACCTCAGTTACTCTCTCCTGTGGAGTTTGGGGTGTAACCTCTTTTCTACTAGCTGGATTTGAAACCCACACCATCTTGCCATGAGATAAATTTTGAAATCTGGCTTTAAAATCAAAGTGTAACTTCTGATAACGCAAAGTCCTAAACTGATGCATATTTACAGCCGGGACTGCAGCAGAAAGGAAGTGTGAGACATGTTCACTAGAAGGTGAAAACCCCTCACCTTCACCCAGTTTAAGCATTATGTCAACAATACATTGCAGTCTGGCTGGCCATGGGCATACGTTTGCATTTAGACAGTAGTGACATGTCCCTCCTGAGGGAGGATAGAATTGTCCCTACAAATAATTTCTGAAAATTCCTGTTTTAGGTATGTTTGGGAGATGTGGACACAAAAGAAAGCTGATCTTGATTCTCTTACACGGTGGTGGGATGTGAGGAAAGTCCAAATCAGACTTTTTTGCCAGCAGTATACAGTCTTGCCCTCTGGGGATAGGAAAATAATTCTTATAGAAAATATGAAATCGGAGAAGCCGAGAAGCAACTAGTGGGTCATATTCATAGAGATTATTTTAAGTAATGTGATTCCAATGATATTCGAAATCCAGATGGAGGCAGTAAGTAAGAAAAAGAGTGGGGGAGATGGAGGTGAAGAACAGAGTGGGGGAGATGGAGGTGAAGAACAGAGTGGGGGAGATGGAGGTGAAGAACAGAGTGGAGGAGATGGAGGTGAAGAACAGAGTGGAGGAGATGGAGGTGAAGAACAGAGTGAAGGAGATGGAGGTGAAGAACAGAGTGGAGGAGATGGAGGTGAGATGTTACAGTAGATGTTGGAGGTGAGGCGGATGTGATGAGAGATTTGAGCTGATCTTTACCCTCATTCATTATATCTGCTTACTATGAACCCCTACATTCTGAAGCGTCTAAGTAGAGTCCCTGGGGCACACTTAGACACATCACCCCCGTAGCCTGTCTACAGCAGAGGTTTCAGAAGGTCCACAGTCACAGCAACACACATACCACCAGCATGCACTGTAGGCCGCACAAGCGCTACCAGTTCTCCCTTGGGTTCCCCTGAGCAGAGAGGCTGCATCTTCTTAATCCAGTGCAGTAGAGCTCGTGGTGACAATTCCTGCATTACTGTGGACCTACTGCTACCACCACCTTCTGTGTACATTGATGGAATTGAGAGTGCTGCTCATGTTCACTGCAGCTCCAACCCCAAGTCTTAGAGTTTTAAGCTTGTTTAATTTGTTTAATTTAGAATTGCGAAACCGTCTTTACTCTGAGCCTTCACACCCTGATCTGAAGCTGATCAGAAGCTGGTCTGAAGCTGGTCTGCCTGGTTTAAGCTGTATGGTCTCTTTATAGGTCCGTCCCTCCATTGCCTTCGGGCCACATGGGCTCCATTTCGTAAACTTCCGCTCCGGGCTGTCTCTGGGCAAGTTGTTATCTCCTGGGTGGAGGGGTTCTCGAGCCTGGGGGGTCTAAAAACAACATTGCAGGGTCTGGTTCTCGAGCCTAAGATTGCCTGTCATAAAGGCCCGCCACTGTCAGAGACAACAAAACCAGGATCCTCCCGCGCTCTCCTGGCCATCTGTCTAATAAGATTAATACAAGCTATAAGTTAAAAAAGATACAACACTGGCAATAATTAACTTCCTTTCCAAGAACCATTAACATTGAAAGGATGTCTTTTACAAGTGCTGGGATCTTATATACATGTATAAAACTATATAAAGATATATACACATATAAGTGATTCATGACTACAGTCATTCTTTTTATTCATTCTCTTCATAATATCATATATAATATACCCAGCCAATCAAATCAAAGAGTGGGCAGAGTGTATCCTCACACTCCTAGTATAAAGTACAACTCTCACATACAAAATACAAATTTAGATCTGTTCTACAAACACACTAGGCTCCCCTATGAGATCAGATAGCTCCATCTTTATGTAAAGCTTACTAAAGCTGCACTATGTGAGATTTTGGGGACCCCTATGGTGGAAATGTGTAATTGCACATGTGGGTTGTGTTTTGAACCCCTTCCCTGAGGGGATAAATCTGCTGATTGGTAGACAATTCAAAGAGAACTCTGAGTAAACTTGGTGAAGGTTGTGAGATGTTAGAGGCGATGCTGATGTGATGAAGAGAGGTTTGAGCTGAACTGAAAGATGAGCTGCTATCGAGGCAGCAGATTAAGAACCACCAAGAAAACAAAGATCAGAACTGTCCAGACTGTGGACTTTTTCTGATTCTTTATTTATTTTAAAGAAAAAAAGTGGATGAGAACAATAGTAGAACTCTGGTGTTGGTGAACATTTGGCGAAAGAACTTTGTATGGCAGGTAAACAAACACATGGGTTCCTGATCAAATCTTAGCACCACCTCTCACTCCAAGCCCAGATAACTGAAAGTCCTTATTTTGGACTTCAGAAAAATTGGAAGAGACAGTTAGGTTTGATTATAAAGAAGGACGAATGTGATCAACTACATTGTGGATAGAGACAATCAAAGAAATCAAGAAATCAAAAACAAGCCATTAATAAGCCTGAAGACCACATGGTCTCACCAGGAGTCATACATGCATATAAAGACCTGCATGACTACAAATCCCACAACTCAACATACATGATGGACCTGCTTGCAGGAGACATGGTTCCCTTCACGTAGGTACAATTCCCAGTGAAGCTGATCTCGCTCCCGGAGCCCGGTGCTTTGGTGAAGGGGCCGTTATTGTAATACATGAGGCTGAAAAGCTGCTCGTCGCAGGAAATGGAATTTGGAAAAATGCCCAGAGCGAACCAGTTCTGAGACAGCTTGTAGTCGTTCGGGACGGAGAACATTATAACAAGTTCTCCAGCCCAGTGCCTGCCGTTCTGTTGGTAGATCTCGTACGTGAGAACCCCGACAGCTCCTCCACCGGTTCCTGCAGTTTCAGTGAAGGAGCAGGCCTCGATCGTACTCCTCTGTATCGTAGGATGAGGGGGGATGTGACAGTATCCACTGCTGGTGAAGACCCTGATATACAGAAATGGAAGTTACTCTATCAGTTCAGTTCAGTTCAGTGTTAAGACTTCTGCTGTCCTAGTAATAGAAATCCCTGCTGGTGTACAGTTAGCGATTAACTCTCATCTCTTAATGCAGTTTGTGGCCCCAACATCTTTGAACTGTGACATCAGCATCAGCATCACCCCAAACCCTGAAATTAGTTCTCTGCTTTTAGCCTTTGTTTTATAACAGAGGGTTAAAGACTTTGAGGTGATCCACATATCAAAACACTCAGCAGACCCTCCTCTCACTGACCAAAGTGAGTTCACCTACCTCCGACCACTCATCAGCCAACAATCCAGCTCCAAATACCAGACAAGACCCTCACTGCAGTTATATTAGCTAAAATAAAGTCTATCCTGCTGTGTATCAGAGCTTTAGCACTTAGAATGATTCCAAGAAGATAGAAATCTATATTAAAAAACATATCTGTCTGATATCAATGATGTATTTTCACTCAATAATAAGCAATTAAATTTATCACTATTAAAATTGCTGAAAGTGTATCTGAACTGACACCTGTTGTCATGACCTGTACAGACAAATATTTAAGGAATTTTGCAGGTGTTGAATAATTTTTTTATGAAAAATGAGACAAATTCGGGAAGATATCGAAATATATATATATATATACATATATATATATACAGTTACTGTCCAAAGACAAACAAGTTTCTCCCAAATAGTAACTAAAACATACATTACTTTCTTATGTAAGTCAATGGAACCAGAAGTTATTTTGTTATTTTGCTGCATTTCTATTGGTCCATTCATCACGAAAGCATGCGCTGCAGCAGATGAGCTGCAGTCTGTAACTGTACGCTGATATAGAGCTGTAGACCTCTGAGCTTGAGGTCCTTGAGCTGCCACCAGAGGGAGACATATAGCTGCCTTCTAATCTCAGTCAGGGTCATAGTGAAGTTCCTGAGGAGATCTCTGCAGTTACTCAGGCTGTGTTCAGACTGCCAGCCTAAACCCAGTGTAACCGGATTGTTTCCAGATTGATTTTTGATAGTCCACAGCAGCTAATTGAAAAGCTGACCACCAGGGTGGACGGATATTCCTACCTGGGATTGGTTAGGATGTACTTGTGGCTGTAGTTGCTGATCTGAATGGTGACATTCCTTTCCGTGCTTATGCTCCTGGATATTTCCTGGATGGTGGAGTTTAAGAGGGATCCTCCGACCTGAGGAGGAGCTGTGGCTGCTGCTGCCCGAGCTATCCTTTGTCTGCAGAGATAAATAAACAGATGCAATGGGTAATCAACCAACGTATATAATTTATATGCTCTGAATATAAGATACAAGAGTAGGGGGCGACGGTGGTTCTGACAGACTGTAATACACTACAGGAAGCGTAGGGGGCGACGGTGGTTCTGACAGACTGTAATACACTACAGGAAGCGTAGGGGGCGACGGTGGTTCTGACAGACTGTAATACACTACAGGAAGCGTAGGGGGCGACGGTGGTTCTGACAGACTGTAATACACTACAGGAAGCGTAGGGGGCGACAGTGGTTCTGACAGACTGTAATACACTACAGGAAGCGTAGGGGGCGACGGTGGTTCTGACAGACTGTAATACACTACAGGAAGCGTAGGGGGCGACGGTGGTTCTGACAGACTGTAATACACTACAGGAAGCGTAGGGGGCGACGGTGGTTCTGACAGACTGTAATACACTACAGGAAGCGTAGGGGGCGACGGTGGTTCTGACAGACTGTAATACACTACAGGAAGCGTAGGGGGCGACGGTGGTTCTGACAGACTGTAATACACTACAGGAAGCGTAGGGGGCGACAGTGGTTCTGACAGACTGTAATACACTACAGGAAGCGTAGGGGGCGACAGTGGTTCTGACAGACTGTAATACACTACAGGAAGCGTAGGGGGCGACGGTGGTTCTGACAGACTGTAATACACTACAGGAAGCGTAGGGGGTGACGGTGGTTCTGACAGACTGTAATACACTACAGGAAGCGTAGGGGGCGACAGTGGTTCTGACAGACTGTAATACACTACAGGAAGCGTAGGGGGCGACGGTGGTTCTGACAGACTGTAATACACTACAGGAAGCGTAGGGGGCGACGGTGGTTCTGACAGACTGTAATACACTACAGGAAGCGTAGGGGGCGACGGTGGTTCTGACAGACTGTAATACACTACAGGAGGCGTAGGGGGCGACGGTGGTTCTGACAGACTGTAATACACTACTGGAAGCGTAGGGGGCGACGGTGGTTCTGACAGACTGTAATACTCTACAGGAAGCGTAGGGGGCGACGGTGGTTCTGACAGACTGTAATACACTACAGGAAGCGTAGGGGGCGACGGTGGTTCTGACAGACTGTAATACACTACTGGAAGCGTAGGGGGCGACGGTGGTTCTGACAGACTGTAATACTCTACAGGAAGCGTAGGGGGCGACGGTGGTTCTGACAGACTGTAATACACTACAGGAAGCGTAGGGGGCGACGGTGGTTCTGACAGACTGTAATACACTACAGGAGGCGTAGGGGGCGACGGTGGTTCTGACAGACTGTAATACACTACAGGAAGCGTAGGGGGCGACGGTGGTTCTGACAGACTGTAATACACTACAGGAGGCGTAGGGGGCGACGGTGGTTCTGACAGACTGTAATACACTACAGGAGGCGTAGGGGGCGACGGTGGTTCTGACAGACTGTAATACACTACAGGAAGCGTAGGGGGCGACGGTGGTTCTGACAGACTGTAATACACTACAGGAAGCGTAGGGGGCGACGGTGGTTCTGACAGACTGTAATACACTACAGGAAGCGTAGGGGGCGACGGTGGTACTGACAGACTGTAATACACTACAGGAAGCGTAGGGGGCGACGGTGGTTCTGACAGACTGTAATACACTACAGGAGGCGTAGGGGGCGACGGTGGTTCTGACAGACTGTAATACACTACAGGAGGCGTAGGGAGTGACGGTGGTTCTGACAGACTGTAATACACTACAGGAAGCGTAGGGGGCGACGGTCGTTCTGAGGGGGCGACGAAAAAAAGAATTTGATGGAAGAACAAGAAAGCAGGATAGTTTGATCAGTTGATAAATGATCATAGAAGTTATTGATATTGATATTGATGTTGATATTGATGTTGATATTTATCACCTTCTCCGACGTATCGTTCTGGAGATGATCCTGGCAATGAGGAGTGGAGGCATGATCTTCCTGTGAGAAAATAAAACAGACTGTTTACTTTCACGGCGCAGCAGACGGTCTACTAAACGCGTACTTCAGCTGAGAGTGAGCAGCAGAGAGTGAGCAGCAGAGAGTGAGCAGCTGAGAGTGAGCAGCTGAGAGTGAGCAGCTGAGAGTGAGCAGCAGAAGGTGGTAGTGCTGCAGGCGGTGGGTTAGAATTACCTTTTAAACACTGTGACTGTAACCGAGTACAAAGAATTACACTGCAGAAATGTTTACTTTTATTTCTAGTTTTATGTCTAGTTTTATGTCTAGTATTATTTCTACTTTTGTGTCTAGTATTATTTATAGTTTTATTTCTAGTTTTATATCTAGTATTTCTAGTTTTATGTCTAGTATTATTTCTAGTTTTATCTAGTTTTATTTCTAGTTTTATGTCTAGTTTTATGTCTAGTATTATGTCTAGTTTTATCTAGTTTTATATCTAGTTGTATATCTAGTTTTATCTCTGGATTTATGTATAGTTTTATGTCTAGGATTATTTCTAGTTTTATGTCTAGTATTATTTCTAGTTTTATCTAGTTTTATATCTAGTTTTATGTCTAGTTTTATCTCTGGATTTATGTCTAGTTGTATATCTACTTTTAAATCTAGTTTTAGGTCTACTTTTATATTTAGTTGTATGTGTAGTAGTTTATTTTAAGATTAGTAAACTTATTTCTAGATGTTTTGTGTGGCTTAAGTATTTTAATTAGCCAATTATCCCAGAATACAGTGGGGCAGTTGTGACCTGGATGTGGGGGAGGACCAGAAGGTCACCGGTTCAAACTGACAGGACATGACTGAAGTTCCCTTGAACAAGAACCCTAACCCCATACTGCCCCCCGGGCACCATGGATAGGGCTGCCCACCACTCCAAGTGTGCTCAATACCCCCTAGTATGTATGTTCACTAGTGTGTGTGTGTGTTCATTAGTGCATGTATGTGGGTGTGCTCACTACCCCCTAGTGTGTGTGTTCACTAATGTGTGTGTGTGTATGTGAGTGTTGTACTCCACCCTAGAGTGTATATTTACTAGTGCGTGTATGTGGGTTTGCTCATTGCCCCCTAGTGTGTGTGTGTTCAGTAGTGTGTCTGTATGAGTGTGTGCTCACTGCCCCTTAGCATGTGTGTTTACTAGCGTGTGTGTAAGTATGTAAACACAAGTGGGAAAATAGTTAAAATTCCAAATTTTGGTGGTTTGGCTGGTTTTAAATTTAGGTCAAATTTAATGGAATGAAAATAAAAATATTTAAAATAATTTTTTTTAATTATTTTTTGCAGTGTACTATAGTAAAGTAACCCCATTACTTTTAATTACTTTTCATTACTTAAAAAATCATTTATTATTCAAGAATTAAACTGTACATCTGCCAAACAATTGATAATTAATAATTAATGAATATGTTATACTGATCATCACTGCCGACTCTGATCTGACCGCGAGCTGCTGGACGGTGGATTGTTTGTATATGTGACGTTTATTATTAAAGCAGAATTTACTGAACACCCCCTGCGGGTTCTATAACATCTAGATATGTTCTATAACAGAACTCTGTCCTCCTCCTACCGTTCTACTCCCGCTTTCTCCTTCTGATCAGCAGCTTCAGCCAGAAATCCAAACACGTCACCGGCAGAGAACCTGGTTCCTTC
>CM038712.1:1208518-1218518 GCA_021613375.1 Megaleporinus macrocephalus
CCAATTGGGGTCCAAAGTTATAACCCAACTGGGGTCCAAAGTTATAACCTAACTGCGGTTTAAAGTTATGAACCAAATGGGACCCAAAGTTATTACCCAACTGGGTCCAAAGTTATAACCCAACTGAGACCCAAAGTTATAACCTAATAGGGGGCTAAAGTTATAACCCAACAGGGTCCAAAGTTATAACCCACCTGGGGTTCAAAGTTATACCCAATTGGGGTCCAAAGTTATAACTCAACTGAAAACCAAAGTTATAACCGAACTGGGGTCCAAAGTTATAACCCAACTGGGGCCCAAAGTTATAACCCAACTGGGGTCCATGTATCACCAATGAAAAGCGCTATAAGACCACATAAAGCTCACACAGCTCATATAAACATATATGGGGCCCATATGGACTGACACAGCTTTACAGAAGAAACTGGATATGTGATTTAACACCACATCAACAGTATGTGCTGTAAATAATTAAGTGGTATTTTTTATTCTACGTCTTGTTTAAACACATAGACTGAATGGGATTGTGGGAAATGAGGTCAGTCTTATGATGTCCATTCAGCGCGTGACTCTTTGATGAGCGCGTGATATATTCCGGAGAACAAACGTTCAAAGTACAAAACGTATCAGCTCCATTCACTTCTCCCACAGAGGAGTTCCTTGTCGACCCGGAAGTTCCTTATATGGGCGTAAAGACCTGGAGATGACTACAGAATGATCAAAGGACCTGAGTGCTGTGTGATACTGTGGGGTGATCCCCACTATCACCAGCAATTCCCACTGATGGTGCATAATTTCATAGGAGTTAAAGAATTAATCAAGCTGTTAGTCTCGTCCTGATACCGCAGAGGAACCCATGACCCTGAGTTCTTATTACGCTGTGAGTTCAGAGAATTATAGGAGCTAACACACTCCAGAATCATTACCATTACGAGCTGACTGGTTAAAACTACACACATTACAGATTCAGTGGCCAGTTAGTGGAAGCACAAGGTGTTTCTAATACAGTGGCCAGTTCGTGGAAGAATAAGATATGTGTTTCTAATAAAGTGGCCAGTTAGTGGAAGAATAAGATATGTGTTTCTAATAAAGTGGCCAGTTAGTGGAAAAATAAGATATGTGTTTCTAATAAAGTGGCCAGTTAGAGGAAGAATAAGATGTGTTTCTAATAAAGTGGCCAGTTAGTGGAAGACTAAGATATGTGTTTCTAATAAAGTGGCCAGTTAGTGGAAAAATAAGATATGTGTTTCTAATAAAGTGGCCAGTTAGAGGAAGAATAAGATGTGTTTCTAATAAAGTGGCCAGTTAGTGGAAGACTAAGATATGTGTTTCTAATAAAGTGGCCAGTTAGTGGAAGAATAAGATATGTGTTTCTAATAAAGTGGCCAGTTAGTGGAAAAATAAGATATGTGTTTCTAATAAAGTGGCCAGTTAGTGGAAGAATAAGATATGTATTTCTAATAAAGTGGCCAGTTAGAGAAAGCACAAGGTAAGTGTTTCTAATAAAGTGGCCAGTTTGTGGAAGTACAAGGTGGGTGTTTCTAATAAAGTGGCCAGTTAGTGGAAGCACAAGGTAAGTGTTTCTAATAAAGTGGCCAGTTAGTGGAAGCACAAGATAAGTGTTTCTAATAAAGTGGCCAGTTAGTGGAAGCACAAGGTGGGTGTTTCTAATAAAGTGGCCAGTTAGTAGAAGCACAAGGTGGGTGTTTCTAATAAAGTGGCCAGTCAGCGGAAATATAAGGTGAGTGTTTCTAATAAAGTGGCCAGTTAGTGGAAGCACAAGGTAAGTGTTTCTAATCAAGTGACCAGTTAGAGGATGCACAAGGTGGGTGTTTCTAATAAAGTGGCCAGTTAGTGGAAGCACAAGATAAGTGTTTCTAACAAAGTGGCCAGTTTGTGGAAGCACAAGGTGGGTGTTTCTAATAAAGTGGCCAGTTAGAGGAAGCACAAGGTAAGTGTTCTAATAAAGTGACCAGTTAAAGGAAGCACAGGGTAGGTGTTTCTAATAAAGTGGCCAGTTAAAGGAAGCACAGGGTAGGTGTTTCTAATAAAGTGGCCAGTTAGTGAAAGCACAAGGTTGGTGTTAATAATAAAGTGGCCAGTTAGTGGAAGCACAAGGTGGGTGTTTCTAATAAAGTGGCCAGTTAGTGGAAGCACAAGGTAAGTGTTTCTAATAAAGTGACCAGTTAAAGGAAGC
Source organism: Megaleporinus macrocephalus (assembly GCA_021613375.1). Classification (NCBI taxonomy): domain Eukaryota; kingdom Metazoa; phylum Chordata; class Actinopteri; order Characiformes; family Anostomidae; genus Megaleporinus; species Megaleporinus macrocephalus. The sequence continues at coordinate 1,210,716 of CM038712.1, forward strand.
ACAGGGTAAGTGTTTCTAATAAAGTGGCCAGTTAGAGGAAGCACAAGGTGTGTGTTTCTAATAAAGTGGCCAGTTAGAGGAAGCACAAGGTGGGTGTTTCTAATAAAGTGGCCAGCTAATGAAAGCATGCCTGTACAGTACAGTAGAGTAGCTCTCTGTGTGAAGATCTGGGTTTTGATCAGAAGTTTTCTAAAATAAACACACCTGTTCGTACCTGTAAACACTGAAGCTGTGAAAGATCAACTGCAGAGAAACAACAGCTGGAAATGAACCGAACATGAATGTTTATTTATCACACAGCGCTGGAAACGTTCTGCTATTAACAACAAGAACGTTAATTACGCTGGACATTCAGTGTTTATTGTTCATATACATACATTATCATTTCAGCCTGCAGTCATAAACACCAGCAGGATCCGGTAATATTTATTGATTATTGGTTTTTAATTCAGAACTCAGGCTCAGACTCCAGTGGAGCTTCACACCAGCTGCCTATGACGTTTCTCTAATAGCATGAATCTTTATCCCACAGCTCAACATACATAATGGACTTGCTCGCAGGAGACATGGTTCCCTTCACGTACTTGTGTTTCTCTGTGAACTTGATCTCGTTGCCGGACCCCTGCGCTCTGGTGAAGGGGCCGTTATCGTAATACATCCGGCTGAAGAGTTGCTCGTCGCAGGACACGTGTTCTTTAAAGATCCCCAGAGCGAACCAGTTCTGATACAGGTTGTAGTCGTACGGGACGGAGAACATTATAGCCAGGTCTCCAGCCCAGTGCTGGTCATCTTGTTTGCAGATCTCGTATGTGAGAACCCCGACAGCTCCGCAGGCGGTTCCTCTGGTTTTGGTGAAGGAGCAGGCCTCGATCGTCCTCCTGTTTATCGTGGGGTGTGGGGGTCTGTGAGAGTAGCCACTGCTGGTGAAGACCCTCAAATACAGAAAAACAAAAGATGTGTTAGAGATAATCTAACCAGCCAGTGAGTGGAAACACCAGGTAGATGTTTCCAATAAAGTGGTCAGTGAGTTGAAACACAAGGTATGTGTTTCCAATAAAGTGGCTAGTTAGTGGATCACAAGGTGGGTGTTTCCAATAAAATGGACAGGTAGTGGATTACAAGCTAGGTGATTCTAATAAAGTGGCCATTTAGTAAAAGTACAAAGGACTGGTTACAAAGGTCCTATTACTAGGTGGATTAAAAGGTGGCAGTTTCTAATAAAGTGGCCAGTCAGTGGATCACAAGATAGGTGTTTCCAATAAAGTGGCCAGTTAGTGGAAGCACAAGGCTGACGTTTCTAATAAAGTGGCCAGTGTATGGAAGCACACAGTAGGTGTTTCCAATAAATTTGCCATATTCAGGTGTATAAGATAAATTATATTTATATTATATTTGCATACATTATTTTTATAAAGAATGTAATGAATAATTAATATGTTTAATATGACTTAAAGCAGATCAGGAGAGCTGTACTGGAGAGGTTTCTACTAACCTGGGATTGGTTAAGATGTGTTTGTGGCTGTAGTTGCTGATTTGGATGGCGACGTTTCTGTCCGTGTTTATGAGTTTAGATATTTCCTCGATGGAGGTTCCTAGAAGAGTTGCTCCGACCACAACTGCAGCTGTTGCAGCGACGACTGAGCAGGCCATCTCTCCACAGAGACCAGCATACAGAGCAGTGGTCAGTTAGCAGCATTAAAAACTAAAATAAAAGCATTCTGTAATATTTACATAAACCACACCGTCACTCTGACACACTGTAATACACTACAGGAAGCGTAGGGGGCGACGGTGGTTCTGACACACTGTAATACACTACAGGAAGCGTAGGGGGCGACGGTGGTTCTGACAGACTGTAATACACTACAGGAAGCGTAGGGGGCGACGGTGGTTCTGACAGACTGTAATACACTACAGGAAGCGTAGGGGGCGACGGTCACTCTGACAGACTGTAATACACTACAGGAAGCGTAGGGGGCGACGGTGGTTCTGACAGACTGTAATACACTACAGGAAGCGTAGGGGGCGACGGTGGTTCTGACAGACTGTAATACACTACAGGAGGCGTAGGGGGCGACGGTGGTTCTGACAGACTGTAATACACTACAGGAAGCGTAGGGGGCGACGGTGGTTCTGACAGACTGTAATACACTACAGGAAGCGTAGGGGGCGACGGTGGTTCTGACAGACTGTAATACACTACAGGAAGCGTAGGGGGCGACGGTGGTTCTGACAGACTGTAATACACTACAGGAAGCGTAGGGGGCGACGGTCACTCTGACAGACTGTAATACACTACAGGAAGCGTAGGGGGCGACGGTGGTTCTGACAGACTGTAATACACTACAGGAGGCGTAGGGGGCGACGGTGGTTCTGACAGACTGTAATACACTACAGGAAGCGTAGGGGGCGACGGTGGTTCTGACAGACTGTAATACACTACAGGAAGCGTAGGGGGCGACGGTGGTTCTGACAGACTGTAATACACTACAGGAAGCGTAGGGGGCGACGGTGGTTCTGACAGACTGTAATACACTACAGGAAGCGTAGGGGGCAACAACACTTTATCAGAAAACACTCCTCTATAGCTCCCTCCTGGTGTACAGATAGAGAGGCAAGCACAGTGTAGATGTTTCCACTAGAGTGACCGATGTAGTGGGTGTTTCTGATAAAGTGGCCAGTTAGTGGAAGCACAAGCTAGGTGTTTCCAATAAAGTGGCCAGTTGATGTTACATGTGCTTGATGGTATCAGTGAAAGTCACAGGTTTCCAATCTTTTCTAATGATGGTGAGATCACGTAGAAGAAGAAAGACGTCTCGTACCTTCCTTCTGGCTCTGTTTTCTTCTGGCTCTGTTTTCTTCTGGCTCTGTTTTCTTCTGGTTCTGTTTTCTTCTGGCTCTGTTTTCTTCTGGCTCTGTTTTCTTCTGGCTCTGTTTTCGTCTGGTCAGCAGCTTCAGATCCAGAAATCCAGCAGAACAGGTTCTCTCACGTCCTGGAAAACAGGTTGGGACGTCTGGAGCTTTATTTGATTTTAACTCTGAATAAAACAGCACACTCATTTTATGATCTGCTATATGGAGGAGCTCACCTGTATCTCACCTGTATCTCACCTGTATCTCACCTGCGTCCTGCAGCAGAATAGCTGTCTGTGTGCAGCGCTGGACTTTATAGGAGGTGGAACTTGACGGCGGCTCAGAGGTTCGGTTTTTCTTACGCAACTTATTTTGGCTGGTCTGATAAAAAGAGTTTCTAAAATAAACACTCCAGCTCACACCTGCACTGCCCGCCATCTCACACGCTGACCAGTCCTCCAGCCCACGACATGAGTCATCAATAAAACACAGAAAATCAAATACGGGAAATCAGCCCCACATGAGAGTTCACTTATTACACAACCCTGGAAACGATCTAATATTAATAATATTAATAATCAGAACATTAATAACGCTGGACAGTCACTGTTTATCATTCATATACTTACACTATCATATCAGCCTGCAATCATAAACACCCACAGGATACACTTATATTTACTGATCACAAGGCTGGTGTTTCTAATAAAGTGGCCAGTTAGTGGAAGTACAAGGCTGGTGTGTCTAATAAAGTGGCCAGTTCGTGGAAGTACAAGGCTGGTGTTTCTAATAAAGTGGCCAGTTTGTGGAAGTATAAGGCTGGTGTTTCTAATAAAGTGGCCAGTTAGTGGAAGTACAAGGCTGGTGTTTCTAATAAAGTGGCCAGTTAGTGGAAGTACAAGGATGATGTTTCTAATAAAGTGGCCAGTTAGTGGAAGTACAAGGCTGGTGTTTCTAATAAAGTGTCCAGTTAGTGGAAGCACAAGGTTGGTGTTTCTAATAAAGTGGCCAGTTAGTGGAAGTACAGGGTGTGTGTTTCTAATAAAGTGACAAGTTAGTGGAAGTATGAGGTGGGTGTTTCTAATAAAGTGGCCAGGTAGTGGAAGCACACCTGCGTACCCCAGTAGAATACAGTAGAATACAGTAGAGTACAGTAGAATACAGTAGAGTACAGTAAAGTACAGTAGAGTACAGTAGTAGTACAGTAGAATACAGTAGAGTACAGTAGTAGTACAGTAGTAGTACAGTAGAATACAGTAGAGTTCAGTAGTAGTACAGTAGAGTACAGTAGTAGTACAGTAGAGTACAGTAGAATACAGTACAGTACAGTAGAGTACAGTGGAATACAGTAGAGTTCAGTAGTAGTACAGTAGAGTACAGTAGAGTTCAGTAGTAGTACAGTAGAGTACAGTAGTAGTACAGTAGAGTACAGTAGAATACAGTACAGTACAGTAGAGTACAGTGGAATACAGTAGAATACAGTAGAGTACAGTAGAATACAGTAGAGTACAGTAGAGTACAGTAGAATAATGTAGAGTACAGTAGTAGTACAGTAGAGTACAGTAGTAGTACATTAGAGTACAGTAGAATACAGTAGAGAACAGTAGTAGTACAGTAGAGTAGATAGAGTACAGTAGTAGTACAGTAGAGTACAGTAGAGTACAGTAGTAGTACAGTAGAATACAGTAGTAGTACAGTAGAGTAGGTAGAGTACAGTAGAGTACAGTAGTAGTAGAGTACAGTAGAGTACAGTAGTAGTACAGTAGTAGTACAGTAGAGTAGGTAGAGTAGAGTAGTAGTACAGTAGAGTACAGTAGAGTAGGTAGAGTACAGTAGAGTACAGTAGAGTACAGTAGAGTAGAGTACAGTAGTAGTACAGTAGAGTACAGTAGAGTATGTAGAGTACAGTAGAGTACAGTAGAGTAGGCAGAGTACAGTAGAGTACAGTAAGAGTACAGTAGAGTAGGTAGAGTACAGTAAAGTACAGTAGAGTACAGTAGAATACAGTAAGATTACAGTAGAGTACAGTAGAGTACAGTAGAGTAGGTAGAGTACAGTAGAGTACAGTAGTAGTACAGTAGAATACAGTAGTAGTACAGTAGAGTAGGTAGAGTACAGTAGTAGTACAGTACAGTACAGTAGAGTACAGTAGTAGTAGAGTACAGTAGAGTACAGTAGTAGTACAGTAGAGTAGGTAGAGTAGTAGTACAGTAGAGTACAGTAGTAGTACAGTAGAGTACAGTAGAGTACAGTAGAGTAGGTAGAGTACAGTAGAATACAGTAAGAGTACAGTAGAGTACAGTAGAGTAGGTAGAGTACAGTAAAGTACAGTAGAGTACAGTAGAATACAGTAAGAGTACAGTAGAGTACAGTAGAGTAGGTAGAGTACAGTAGAGTACAGTAGAGTACATTAGAGTAGGTAGAGTACAGTAAAGTACAGTAGAGTACAGTAGAGTACAGTAGAGTAGGTAGAGTACAGTAAGAGTACAGTAAGAGTACAGTAACAGTCCAGTAGGAGTACAGTAACAGTCCAGTAAGAGTACAGTAACAGTCCAGTAAGAGTACAGTAAGAGTACAGTAGAGTAGGTAGAGTACAGTAGAGTACAGTAGAGTACAGTAGAATACAGTAAGAGTACAGTAGAGTACAGTAGAGTACAGTAGAGTAGGTAGAGTACAGTAGAGTACAGTAGAGTACAGTAGAGTAGGTAGAGTACAGTAGAGTAGGTAGAGTAGGTAGAGTACAGTAGAGTAGGTAGAGTACAGTAGAGTACAGTAGAGTACAGTAGAGTAGGTAGAGTACAGTAGAGTACAGTAGAGTACAGTAGAGTAGGTAGAGTACAGTAGAGTACAGTAGAGTACAGTAAAGTAGGTAGACCAGTTCAGTCTTGCTCGGTTCAGAAACTCAGTCTTATTAAATCCGGTGTGTTTATCAGTGAAAGCTCACCTGGAGAGAACAAACAGCTGTAATCAGGTACCTGTCAGAAACATGTCAGAGTTCTGAAAACACAACGACACCTGGCTCGTACCTGGGTGCGACCTGGGAGGCCTTAATGAGCACATTTACAAAAGCACTTTATCACCTGGAGTTTATAATCACTCCCACACCACGGAAACAATGAGCCTCACTCCTGAACCAGGAGTGAAATATATAAAGTAAATAAATCATTTATAGAGCGCTGTTATATAACACCACACTCTTTCTAATCTCACCCTGCACAGCAAGTAGAACTCAGCTCACGCTCACCCTGCACTCTAACACACACCCAACCTTTACACAACTTATATTAATCTAGACCAGGGGTCACTAATAGGCACACCGCGGTCCAGATCCGGACCCAGACGTTGATCAATGTGGACCAAACTGATAATAAAGATTTAATTTAGACTGGGTTTATTTTAAGAGGCGGAGCTTTTCTTGTGTTTACGGTATACGGGCTTTACTCACAGACCAATAGCTGTAAGATTACCGAAGGCTCCATCAGCCAATCAGATCTGTGCACATTGGGGCGCACGCACGCGATTAGCAGCAGCCGGAGACTAAAGCGAGTCAGAAAGAATAAGGAGCTCTAAAAACAGAAAAGTGAACAGAGAGAACTGAGTGTTTAACAGGAACGCTTCTGGAATGGTTCTGGAATGGTTATGGAATGGTTATGGAATAGTTATGGAATAGTTATGGAATGGTTATGGAAAAGTTATGGAATGGTTATGGAATGGTTATGGAATGGTTCTAGAACGGTTCTGGAACGGTTATGGAATGGTTATGGAATGGTTATGGAACGGTTATGGAATGGTTATGGAATAGTTATGGAACGGTTATGGAATGGTTCTGGAACGGTTCTGGAACGGTTATGGAATGGTTATGGAACGGTTCTGGAATGCTTATGGAATGGTTATGGAATAGTTATGGAACGGTTATGGAATGGTTCTGGAATAGTTATGGAATAGTTATGGAATAGTTATGGAACGGTTCTGGAATGGTTCTGGAATGGTTCTGGAATGGTTATGGAATGGTTCTAGAACGGTTCTGGAACGGTTATGGAATGGTTATGGAATGGTTATGGAACAGTTATGGAATGGTTATGGAATAGTTATGGAACGGTTATGAAATGGTTCTGGAACGGTTCTGGAACGGTTATGAAATGGTTATGGAATAGTTATGGAACGGTTATGGAATGGTTCTGGAACGGTTCTGGAACGGTTATGGAATGGTTATGGAACGGTTCTGGAATGCTTATGGAATGGTTATGGAAAGGTTATGGAACGGTTATGGAACAGTTATGGACTGGTTATGGAACGGTTATGGAACGGTTCTGGAATGGTTATGGGATGGTTATGGAAAGGTTATGGAACGGTTATGGAACAGTTATGGACTGGTTATGGAACGGTTATGGAACGGTTATGGAACAGTTATGGACTGGTTATGGAACGGTTATGGAACGTTATGGAACAGTTATGGACTGGTTATGGAACGGTTATGGAATAGTTATGGAACAGTTATGGACTGGTTATGGAACAGTTATGGACTGGTTATGGAACGGTTATGGAACAGTTATGGACTGGTTATGGAACGGTTATGGAACGGTTATGGAACAGTTATGGACTGGTTACGGAATGGTTATGGAACGGTTATGGAATAGTTATGGAACGGTTCTGGAATGGTTATGGGATGGTTATGGAAAGGTTATGGAACGGTTATGGAACAGTTATGGACTGGTTATGGAACGGTTATGGAACAGTTATGGACTGGTAATGGACTGGTTACGGAATGGTTATGGAACGGTTATGGAACAGTTATGGACTGGTTACGGAATGGTTATGGAACGGTTATGGAATAGTTATGGACTGGTTACGGAATGGTTATGGAACGGTTATGGACTGGTTACGGAATAGTTATGGAACGGTTATGGAATAGTTATGGAACGGTTATGGAATGGACCTGCTCGTCTAGTT
>CM038712.1:1223518-1238518 GCA_021613375.1 Megaleporinus macrocephalus
AGAATGATCCACCTCCCTAATAGTATCTGCTCTGTGGGGGTCCTGTGGGGGTCCTGATCATTAAAGAACAGAGTAATAAAGTATACAGAGAATCAGATGAACTACAGTCTGTAAGTGGAGCTCCTGTATGGTCAGTGGAGCTCCTGTATGGTCAGTGGAGCTCCTGTATGGTCAGTGAATCTCCTGTATGGTCAGTGGAGCTCCTGTATGGTCAGTGAATCTCCTGTAGGGTCAGTGGAGCTCTTGTAGGGTCAGTGGAGCTCCTGTATGGTCAGTGGATCTCCTGTATGGTCAGTGGAGCTCCTGTATGGTCAGTGGAGTTCCTGTATGGTCAGTGAATCTCCTGTATGGTCAGTGGAGCTCCTGTATGGTCAGTGAATCTCCTGTAGGGTCAGTGGAGCTCTTGTAGGGTCAGTGGAGCTCCTGTAATGTCAGTGAAGCTCCTGTAGGGTCAGTGGAGCTCCTGTAGGGTCAGTGGAGCTCCTGTATGGACAGTGAATCTCCTGTAGGGTCAGTGAAGCTCCTGTAGGGTCAGTGAAGCTCCTGTAGGGTCAGTGGAGCTCCTGTATGGTCAGTGAATCTCCTGTAGGGTCAGTGAAGCTCCTGTATGGTCAGTGGAGTTCCTGTATGGACAGTGGAGCTCCTGTATGGTCAGTGGAGCTCCTGTAGGGTCAGTGGAACTCTTGTAGGGTCAGTGGAGCTCCTGTAATGTCAGTGAAGCTCCTGTAGGGTCAGTGGAGCTCTTGTAGGGTCAGTGGAGCTCTTGTAGGGTCAGTGGAGCTCCTGTAGGGTCAGTGGAGCTCCTGTATGGACAGTGAATCTCCTGTAGGGTCAGTGAAGCTCCTGTAGGGTCAGTGGAGCTCCTGTATGGTCAGTGAATCTCCTGTAGGGTCAGTGAAGCTCCTGTATGGTCAGTGGAGTTCCGGTATGGACAGTGGAGCTCCTGTATGGTCAGTGGAGCTCCTGTAGGGTCAGTGGAGCTCCTGTAGGGTCAGTGGATCTCCTGTATGGTCAGTGGAGCTCCTGTAGGGTCAGTGGAGCTCCTGTATGGTCAGTGGAGTTCCTGTATGGACAGTGGAGCTCCTGTATGGTCAGTGAATCTCCTGTAGGGTCAGTGAAGCTCCTGTATGGTCAGTGGAGTTCCTGTAGGGTCAGTGAAGCTCCTGTAGGGTCAGTGAAGCTCCTGTATGGTCAGTGGAGTTCCTGTATGGTCAGTGGAGCTCCTGTAGGGTCAGTGGAGCTCCTGTAGGGTCAGTGGAGCTCCTGTATGGTCAGTGGAGTTCCTGTATGGACAGTGGAGCTCCTGTATGGTCAGTGAATCTCCTGTAGGGTCAGTGAAGCTCCTGTATGGTCAGTGGAGTTCCTGTAGGGTCAGTGAAGCTCCTGTAGGGTCAGTGAAGCTCCTGTATGGTCAGTGGAGCTCCTGTAGGGTCAGTGGAGCTCCTGTAGGGTCAGTGGAGCTCCTGTAGGGTCAGTGAAGCTCCTGTATGGTCAGTGGAGCTCCTGTAGGGTCAGTGGAGCTCCTGTATGGTCAGTGGAGCTCCTGTAGGGTCAGTGGAGCTCCTGTAGGGTCAGTGGAGCTCCTGTAGGATCAGTGGAGCTGATACAGTGAGTGTGTATGTGAGGAGGTGGGTTTAATGTTATGGCTGGTCTGTGTGTGTATTTATATATTTATAAGGACGTGTGTAATGAAAGGTGAGTAATCTAAATGAAGTCTGAAGACAGGAGTGTGTTTGAGGTTAGCGGTCTCTCAGTGTCTGTGTGAGGAGCATAAAGAGCTGGAAGTGTCGGCGTGTGCACTCTGCCCTCTCCTCTCAATCCTGCTGCTCTCCGAAGCGGAGAGTTAATTAGCCAATTAAAGCCTAATTAAAAGAGTCTTTAGAGAGCAGCCCAGCCGGCTAGTACCGACTGGAGGAGCCGTCTCGCACGCGCTAACACACTAACACCTGCACACAGGCATGTATGCACATATGGACATGGACTACAGAACAGGGGTGTACACGAGGAGGGGGGGGGGTTCTTCTCTGGCCTACAGGGATATGAAGATGGAGCTGAAGGTTATAAATTCAACTGCACTGATTTCAGATAATCTATTACAGTCAATTACAGCAACACCAAACAATTACAGACATTAAATAACATTACATTTATCAGTAGTCAGTAGTGATTATTAAACTGAGTACTGAACTGAATGATCATTAAAAGAATAATGAGGGTGTTTGATGGTGTAAATGAGTTTATCAGTAGTCAGTAGTGATTATTAAACTGAGTACTGAACTGAATGATCATTAAAAGAATAATGAGGGTGTTTGATGGTGTAAATGAGTTTATCAGTAGTCAGTAGTGATTATTAAACTGAGTACTGAACTGAATTAACATTAATTTAAATTCTAAAATAATGCTTCACAATGCCAAGTGTAGGTTATAGAGTTATAAAAACATCCATAGCAAAACTATATGACTTTCACAATTATTAATAATTTTAGCTTCTGTTCATAAGAAAATGTATACAGTAGTTATAGAGAGTTATAGCAGGTCATTAAAGGTATTAAGTGAAGAGAGATAATTACGTCTAACTGTTATAGCAGAACTTGGTATTAGTGTGTAATAATAGTGCATAACAACATTCATGCTTATAATATTCTTATGAACAGATATAATAGTCTGTTATAAAACCTGACTCAATGAAGTGGCTATTTATTTTATAAAGTGTGTTGCACTATAACTATACTACTTATAAACAACAACTATACAACTATGTTTCATACAAAGTTACGTAGTAGTTATTGAATACGTCATAGAGGCATATGTGTTTATTCCTATATTATTATATATAATTATATTTTGATATTATTAAATTTGTTTATATATTTGTATCATGTTTAGTATGTAGTAAGAAAAACAATAAACAGTATATTTATTTTTTATAGGAGTGTTTTTGTTACTCTAGGTTGATTTGGTCCCCGCAAAGAGCTAAATACACCCACGCTCACACACGCTCCGGGTCCGTCCCTCTGAACCGTTTACCTCCAGTTTATGGAAAGTGGTTTTGGAGAAAAGCTGATCTTCATTCTTAATTTGAAAGCCATTTAAAATACATTAGTTCCTCTGTAACTGCTTCAAACTGGATTATAATTATCCACTGAAGGCCCGGCCGGAGCTGCAGGGCTTAAGACCCCTACAGAGGGGGGCCGGGTGGGCGGGTGGGTGGGCTTCTGTAACCTACCATAGTGGAGACTCTAATATCTCTCTAATTCATTCAGAACCACTGCAGAGTTTAACAACACGACTGGAGCTTCATCCCTTCATCCCTTCATCATCACAAACACTGTTCCTTCATCCCTTCATTCCTTTATCATCACCACCAACACTGTTCCTTCATCCCTTCATTCCTTTATCATCACCACCAACACTGTTCCTTCATCCCTTCATTCCTTTATCATCACCACCAACACTGTTCCTTCATCCCTTCATTCCTTTATCATCACCACCAACACTGTTCCTTCATCCCTTCATTCCTTTATCATCACCACCAACACTGTTCCTTCATCCCTTCATTCCTTTATCATCACCAACACTGTTCCTTCATCCCTTCATTCCTTTATCATCACCAACACTGTTCCTTCATCCCTTCATTCCTTTATCATCACCAACACTGTTCCTTCATCCCTTCATTCCTTCATCACCACCAACACTGTTACTTCATCCCTTCATTCCTTTATCATCACCAACACTGTTCCTTCATCCCTTCATTCCTTTATCATCACCAACACTGTTCCTTCATTCCTTTATCATCACCAACACTGTTCCTTCATCCCTTCATTCCTTTATCATCACCAACACTGTTCCTTCATCTCTTCATTCCTTTATCATCATCATCAACACTGTTCCTTCATCCCTTCATTCCTTTATCATCACCAACACTGTTCCTTCATCTCTTCATTCCTTCATCACCACCAACACTGTTACTTCATCCCTTCATTCCTTTATCATCACCAACACTGTTCCTTCATCCCTTCATTCCTTTATCATCACCAACACTGTTCCTTCATCCCTTCATTCCTTTATCATCACCAACACTGTTCCTTCATCTCTTCATTCCTTTATCATCATCATCATCAACACTGTTCCTTCATCCCTTCATTCCTTTATCATCACCAACACTGTTCCTTCATCCCTTCATTCCTTTATCATCATCAACACTGTTCCTTCATCCCTTCATTCCTTTATCATCACCAACACTGTTCCTTCATCCCTTCATTCCTTTATCATCACCAACACTGTTCCTTCATCCCTTCATTCCTTTATCATCACCAACACTGTTCCTTCATCCCTTCATTCCTTTATCATCACCAACACTGTTCCTTTATCACTTCATTCCTTTATCATCACCAACACTGTTCCTTCATCCCTTCATTCCTTTATCATCATCAACACTGTTCCTTCATCCCTTCATTCCTTTATCATCATCATCAACACTGTTCCTTCATCTCTTCATTCCTTTATCATCATCATCAACACTGTTCCTTCATCCCTTCATTCCTTTATCATCACCAACACTGTTCCTTCATCCCTTCATTCCTTTATCATCACCAACACTGTTCCTTCATCCCTTCATTCCTTTATCATCACCAACACTGTTCCTTCATCCCTTCATTCCTTTATCATCACCAACACTATTCCTTCATCCCTTCATTCCTTTATCATCACCACCAACACTGTTCCTTCATCCCTTCATTCCTTTATCATCACCACCAACACTGTTCCTTCATCCCTTCATTCCTTTATCATCACCAACACTGTTCCTTCATCCCTTCATTCCTTTATCATCACCAACACTGTTCCTTCATCCCTTCATTCCTTTATCATCACCAACACTGTTCCTTCATTCCTTTATCATCACCAACACTGTTCCTTCATCCCTTCATTCCTTTATCATCACCAACACTGTTCCTTCATCCCTTCATTCCTTCATCACCACCAACACTGTTACTTCATCCCTTCATTCCTTTATCATCACCAACACTGTTCCTTCATCCCTTCATTCCTTTATCATCACCAACACTGTTCCTTCATTCCTTTATCATCACCAACACTGTTCCTTCATCCCTTCATTCCTTTATCATCACCAACACTGTTCCTTCATCTCTTCATTCCTTTATCATCATCATCAACACTGTTCCTTCATCCCTTCATTCCTTTATCATCACCAACACTGTTCCTTCATCCCTTCATTCCTTTATCATCACCAACACTGTTCCTTCATCCCTTCATTCCTTTATCATCACCAACACTGTTCCTTCATCCCTTCATTCCTTTATCATCACCAACACTGTTCCTTCATCCCTTCATTCCTTTATCATCACCAACACTGTTCCTTTATCCCTTCATTCCTTTATCATCACCAACACTGTTCCTTCATCCCTTCATTCCTTTATCACCACCACCAACACTGTTCCTTTATCACTTCATTCCTTTATCATCACCAACACTGTTCCTTCATCCCTTCATTCCTTTATCATCACCAACACTGTTCCTTCATCCCTTCATTCCTTTATCATCACCAACACTGTTCCTTCATCCCTTCATTCCTTTATCATCATCATCAACACTGTTCCTTCATCCCTTCATTCCTTTATCATCACCAACACTGTTCCATCATCCCTTCATTCCTTTATCATCACCAACACTGTTCCTTCATCCCTTCATTCCTTTATCATCACCAACACTGTTCCTTCATTCCTTTATCATCACCAACACTGTTCCATCATCCCTTCATTCCTTTTAATATATAATGTTTAATATAAATGTTTAATTTAATATAATAAAAATATTATAATGTTTCTGTGTTTAGGATAGTATTATTAAGAGAGGCGTGATTAACTGGAAGTGAAGTAATTACTTTAAGCTCAGCTCTGCAGGCACGCAGCCCAGATAAGGTATGAAATGCTTATATTTTACATTTTAAACAGAGCTATAAATGAACGTGTGTGTATGTGTGACACCACGTGTGTTCTGGATCTGCTGGCCGAGCTGAGAGATGGTTGAAGCAGGCGAGAGCAGATGGGACGCACCTGTACCTTCCCCACCGTTGGCCTGTGCACGCGTGTGTTCAGGTCGCCCGGGTTCCGCCTGCTTCCGCCTCCGCTTTGGACCAGATGGCACCATGGAGGAGGGCGGACCCCTGCGGCTGGTGACATCGCCATGGAGACCGGTTGCCAGGCCTACAGAGAGAGCGAGAGAGAAAGCGAAAGAGAGAGAGAGAGAGAGAGAGAGAGAGAGACAGCTGGCACATGGCTCACAGGTTTTGTTCAGCTAGGGGGCGCTCTAGAGCTGCACTCACAGGACCTGCAGGAGGAAACAGTCTACATTAAAGAGCGACTGTGAATAAATCACGAAGCGTTCATTACGATACACAGACGTGTTAGTGTAGTCTGAACGGGGGGCTCGCTGCCTGTCCAGTCACCCCTCGCTCACTGCCCCTCGCCTCAAATCCTAACTCGCTCGGTTAGGAGTCACAATTATTCCTCTGTCTCTTTAATGGGTCGGGGTTCGTATACGTCTCACTGCTGACCACTTAGATACAAACATCACACCAGAGAGACCTCCTCAAAGACCACCAGCGTATTGACCAGGGGACGTGGACGGAGAGTCACTGTGATCAGGTACGAGGAGTTAAACACTCTCACTGAAGCAGCACTGGACCGTCACTTTAACACCACACTCTGTTTACACATCAGAGTGACACACTCTATACACACACACACTAATACACACACACACACACAAACACACTAATAAACATACACACACACAAACACACTAATAAACACACACACACACACTAATACACACACAAACACACTAATAAACACACACACATTAATACACACACTAATACACACACACACTAATAGACACACACACACACACACAAACACACACACAGAGACACACACACACACACCAATACACACACAGATACACACAGACACACACACACAGATACACACACATACACAGACAGACAGACAGACAGACAGACAGACAGACAGACAGATAGACAGACAGACAGACAGACAGACGGGGTTCTCTGTTTACAGTCTGCTGGAGCTGCTTTAGATGGTAACTCAGCTGTGAACCACCAAACCCACATCACTGACAGCCACAGTCTCTCTCTCTCCATCTCTCTATCTCTTTATCTCTCTCTTCCTCCCTCTCTCTCTCTCCCTCCATCATTCTCTCTCTCTCTCTCTCCATCTCTCTATCTCTTTATCTCTCTCTTCCTCCCTCTCTCTCTCTCCCTCCATCATTCTCTCTCTCTCTCTCTCCATCTCTCTATCTCTTTATCTCTCTCTTCCTCCCTCTCTCTCACTCCCTCCATCATTCTCTCTCTCTCTCTCTCCATCTCTCTATCTCTTTATCTCTCTCTTCCTCCCTCTCTCTCTCTCTCTCCCTCCATCATTCTCTCTCTCTCTCCCTCCATCTCTCTATCTCTCTCTCCATCTCTCTATCTCTTTATCTCTCTTCCTCCCTCTCTCTCTCTCTCTCTCTCTCCATCTCTCTATCTCTTTATCTCTCTCTTCCTCCCTCTCTCTCTCTCCCTCCATCATTCTCTCTCTCTCTCTCCATCTCTCTATCTCTTTATCTCTCTCTTCCTCCCTCTCTCTCTCTCCCTCCATCATTCTCTCTCTCTCTCTCCCTCCATCTCTCTATCTCTCTCTCCATCTCTCTATGTCTTTATCTCTCTTCCTCCCTCTCTCTCTCTCTCTCCCTCCATCTCTCTATCTCTTTATCTCTCTCTTCCTCCCTCTCTCTCTCTCTCTCCCTCCATCGTTCTCTCTCTCTCTCCATCTCTCTATCTCTTTATCTCTCTTCCTCCCTCTCTCTCTCTCCCTCCATCTCGCTATCTCTCTCTCTTTCACTCTCTCTCTCTTTTACTCTCTCTGTCTTATATACTATGTACCAATAGCTAGATCAGAAGTTATAAAGAATGTGTGTCGATCTTTGAGAGAACGATTGCTGGTTTGTTGTATTTGGAACTAAAATATAGATTTTATTCTGAACTTCAGGTTTTCGGCGCTGATCGATGGTAAATTGCAGCGTTGAGGCCAAATGAGCTCAGAACGGTCAGAGACTCATTACCTCACCGTCTGCCTCTGTCTGCTCTCCATATCTCCTTCATATCTCTCCCTGTGTCTCACAGCCTCGCTCGCCCTGATCCTGATCACCTGCTTAATACCTCGCTCTGTTCAAACCGTAACTCAGTTTATACACAATACCTACATTTAGACTTATACACTCAACCTAATGAGAAACTGTAACTCAGTTTATATACAATACCTACATTTAGAGTTATACACTCAACCTAATGAGAAACTGTAACTCAGTTTATATACAATACCTACATTTAGAGTTATATATTCAACCTAATGAGAAACTGTAACTCAGTTTATATACAATACCTACATTTAGAGTTATACATTCAACCTAATGAGAAACTGTAACTCAGTTTATATACAATACCTACATTTAGAGTTAAACACTCAACCTAATGAGAAACTGTAACTCAGTTTATATACAATACCTACATTTAGAGTTATACATTCAACCTAATGAGAAACTGTAACTCAGTTTATATACAATACCTACATTTAGAGTTATACACTCAACCTAATGAGAAACTGTAACTCAGTTTATATACAATACCTGCATTTAGAGTTATACACTCAACCTAATGAGAAACAGTATCTCAGTTTATATACAATGCCTACATTTAGACTTATACACTCAACCTAATGAGAAACTGTAACTCAGTTTATATACAATACCTACATTTAGACTTATACACTCAACCTAATAAGAAACTGTAACTCAGTTTATATACAATACCTACATTTAGAGTTATATATTCAACCTAATGAGAAACTGTAACTCAGTTTATAAACAATACCTACATTTAGAGTTATACACTCAACCTAATGAGAAACTGTAACTCAGTTTATATACAATACCTACATTTAGAGTTATACACTCAACCTAATGAGAAACTGTAACTCAGTTTATATACAATACCTACATTTGGAGTTATACATTCAACCTAATGAGAAACTGTAACTTAGTGTATATACAATACCTACCTTTACAGTTATACACTCAACCTAATGAGAAACTGTAACTCAGTTTATATACAATACCTACATTTAGAGTTATACATTCAACCTAATGAGAAACTGTAACTCAGTGTATATACAATACCTACCTTTACAGTTATACACTCAACCTAATGAGAAACTGTAACTCAGTTTATATACAATACCTACATTTAGAGTTATACACTCAACCTAATGAGAAACTGTAACTCAGTTTATATACAATACCTACATTTAGAGTTATATATTCAACCTAATGAGAAACTGTAACTCAGTTTATATACAATACCTACATTTAGAGTTATACACTCAACCTAATGAGAAACTGTAACTCAGTTTATATACAATACCTACATTTAGAGTTATACACTCAACCTAATGAGAAACTGTAACTCAGTTTATATACAATACCTACATTTAGAGTTATACATTCAACCTAATGAGAAACTGTAACTTAGTGTATATACAATACCTACCTTTACAGTTATACACTCAACCTAATGAGAAACTGTAACTCAGTTTATATACAATACCTACATTTAGAGTTATACATTCAACCTAATGAGAAACTGTAACTCAGTTTATATACAATACCTAAATTTAGAGTTATACACTCAACCTAATGAGAAACTGTAACTCAGTTTATATACAATACCTACATTTAGAGTTATACACTCAACCTAATGAGAAACAGTATCTCAGTTTATATACAATGCCTACATTTAGACTTATACACTCAACCTAATGAGAAACTGTAACTCAGTTTATATACAATACCTACATTTAGACTTATACACTCAACCTAATAAGAAACTGTAACTCAGTTTATATACAATACCTACATTTAGAGTTATACACTCAACCTAATGAGAAACTGTAACTCAGTTTATATACAATACCTACATTTAGAGTTATACACTCAACCTAATGAGAAACTGTAACTCAGTTTATATACAATACCTACATTTGGAGTTATACATTCAACCTAATGAGAAACTGTAACTTAGTGTATATACAATACCTACCTTTACAGTTATACACTCAACCTAATGAGAAACTGTAACTCAGTTTATATACAATACCTACATTTAGAGTTATACACTCAACCTAATGAGAAACTGTAACTCAGTTTATATACAATACCTACATTTAGAGTTATACACTCAACCTAATGAGAAACTGTAACTCAGTTTATATACAATACCTACATTTGGAGTTATACATTCAACCTAATGAGAAACTGTAACTTAGTGTATATACAATACCTACCTTTACAGTTATACACTCAACCTAATGAGAAACTGTAACTCAGTTTATATACAATACCTACATTTAGAGTTATACATTCAACCTAATGAGAAACTGTAACTCAGTTTATATACAATACCTACCTTTACAGTTATACACTCAACCTAATGAGAAACTGTAACTCAGTTTATATACAATACCTACATTTAGAGTTATACACTCAACCTAATGAGAAACTGTAACTCAATTTATATACAATACCTACATTTACAGTTATACACTCAACCTAATGAGAAACTATAACTCAGTTTATATACAATACCTACATTTAGAGTTATACATTCAACCTAATAAGAAACTGTAACTCAGTTTATATACAATACCTACATTTACAGTTATACACTCAACCTAATGAGAAACTATAACTCAGTTTATATACAATACCTACATTTACAGTTATACACTCAACCTAATGAGAAACTGTAACTCAGTTTATATACAATACCTACATTTGGAGTTATACATTCAACCTAATGAGAAACTGTAACTTAGTGTATATACAATACCTACCTTTACAGTTATACACTCAACCTAATGAGAAACTGTAACTCAGTTTATATACAATACCTACATTTAGAGTTATACACTCAACCTAATGAGAAACTGTAACTCAGTTTATATACAATACCTACATTTAGAGTTATACACTCAACCTAATGAGAAACTGTAACTCAGTTTATATACAATACCTACATTTGGAGTTATACATTCAACCTAATGAGAAACTGTAACTTAGTGTATATACAATACCTACCTTTACAGTTATACACTCAACCTAATGAGAAACTGTAACTCAGTTTATATACAATACCTACATTTAGAGTTATACATTCAACCTAATGAGAAACTGTAACTCAGTTTATATACAATACCTACCTTTACAGTTATACACTCAACCTAATGAGAAACTGTAACTCAGTTTATATACAATACCTACATTTAGAGTTATACACTCAACCTAATGAGAAACTGTAACTCAATTTATATACAATACCTACATTTACAGTTATACACTCAACCTAATGAGAAACTATAACTCAGTTTATATACAATACCTACATTTAGAGTTATACATTCAACCTAATAAGAAACTGTAACTCAGTTTATATACAATACCTACATTTACAGTTATACACTCAACCTAATGAGAAACTATAACTCAGTTTATATACAATACCTACATTTACAGTTATACACTCAACCTAATGAGAAACTATAACTCAGTTTATATACAATACCTACATTTACAGTTATACATTCAACCTAATGAGAAACTGTAACTCAGTTTATATACAATACCTACATTTAGAGTTATACACTCAACCTAATGAGAAACTGTAACTCAGTTTCTCTCGCTCTATTCTTTTTCTCTCCTTCTCTCTATTGTCTCGCTGTTTTTTTCTCTCTCTATTGTCTTTGTCTCTCTTTCTCTCTCTTTCTTTCTCTCTCTCTCTTCCCCTCTCTCTCAATGTCTCTTTTTCATTTTCTTTCTCTCTCTCTGTTTCTCTCTCTCTTCTTCTCTCTCTTCTCTGTTTTTTCTCTCTCTATTGTCTTTGTCTCTCTCTCTCTCACTCTCTTTCTCTCTCTCTTTCCCTTCTCTCTCAATGTGTCTTTTTCATTTTCTTTCTCTCTCAGTGTATGTCTCTCTCTCTCTCTCTCTCTCTCTTTCGCTCCTGCGACAGTAGGATGCTGATTAATGCAGTGAGGGAGTGAAATATACATCAAATAGAGCAGAGAAGAGGTGATGGAGAGATAAAGGAGGAGAAGAGGAGGGAAAACACAGACAGAGGGAGCCGAGAGGTGGCGGGGAAGAAGAAAGGAAGCGGGCTGTCAGTCAGACAGATGAAGCTCTAGCAGTTTACACTCATCAGCACTTCATTAGTAGTCCTGAACCCATCCCGGTTCAAACCAGCCAGAGTATAACCATCCCGGTTCAAACCAGCCAGAGTATAACCATCCCAGTTCAAACCAGTCAAAATATAACCATCCCGGTTCAAACCAGCCAGAGTATAACCATCCCGGTTCAAACCAGCCAGAGTATAACCATCCCAGTTCAAACCAGTCAAAATATAACCATCCCGGTTCAAACCAGCCAGAGTATAACCATCCCGGTTCAAACCAGCCAGAGTATAACCATCCCAGTTCAAACCAGTCAAAATATAACCATCCCGGTTCAAACCAGCCGGAGTATAACCATCCCGGTTCAAACAGCCAGAGTATAACCATCCCGGTTCAAACCAGCCGGAGTATAACCATCCCGGTTGAAACCAGCCAGAGTATAACCATCCCGGTTCAAACCAGCCAAAGTGTAACCATCCCGGTTCAAACCAGCCAGAGTATAACCATCCCGGTTCAAACCAGCCAGAGTATAACCATCCCGGTTCAAACCAGCCGGAGTATAACCATCCCAGTTCAAACCAGCCAGAGTATAACCATCCCGGTTCAAACCAGCCGGAGTATAACCATCCCGGTTCAAACCAGCCGGAGTATAACCATCCCGGTTCAAAACAGTCAAAATTAAACCATCCCAGTTCAAACCAGCCAGAGTATAACCATCCCGGTTCAAACCAGCCAGAGTATAACCATCCCGGTTCAAACCAGCCGGAGTATAACCATCCCGGTTCAAACCAGTCAAAATTAAACCATCCCAGTTCAAACCAGCCAGAGTATAACCATCCCGGTTCAAACCAGCCGGAGTATAACCATCCCGGTTCAAAACAGTCAAAATTAAACCATCCCAGTTCAAACCAGCCAGAGTATAACCATCCCGGTTCAAACCAGCCAGAGTATAACCATCCCGGTTCAAACCAGCCGGAGTATAACCATCCCGGTTCAAACCAGTCAAAATTAAACCATCCCAGTTCAAACCAGCCAGAGTATAACCATCCCGGTTCAAACCAGCCAGAGTATAACCATCCCGGTTCAAACCAGCCGGAGTATAACCATCCCGGTTCAAACCAGCCAGAGTATAACCATCCCGGTTCAAACAGTCAGAGTATAACCATCCCAGTTCAAACCAGCCGGAGTATAACCATCCCGGTTCAAACCAGCCGGAGTATAACCATCCCGGTTCAAACCAGTCAAAATTAAACCATCCCAGTTCAAACCAGCCAGAGTATAACCATCCCGGTTCAAACCAGCCGGAGTGTAACCATCCCGGATCAAACCAGCCGGAGTGTAACCATCCCGGTTCAAACCAGCCAGAGTATAACCATCCCGGTTCAAACCAGCCAGAGTATAACCATCCCGGTTCAAACCAGCCGGAGTATAACCATCCCGGTTTAAACCAGCCAGAGTATAACCATCCCAGTTCAAACAGTCAGAGTATAACCATCCCAGTTCAAACCAGTCAAAATATAACCATCCCGGTTCAAACAGTCAGAGTATAACCATCCCAGTTCAAACCAGCCGGAGTATAACCATCCCAGTTCAAACCAGTCAAAATATAACCATCCCGGTTCAAACAGTCAGAGTATAACCATCCCAGTTCAAACCAGCCGGAGTATAACCATCCCGGTTCAAACCAGTCAAAATATAACCATCCCAGTTCAAACCAGCCGGAGTATAACCATCCCGGTTCAAACCAGTCAAAATATAACCATCCCAGTTCAAACCAGCCGGAGTATAACCATCCCGGTTCAAACCAGTCAAAATATAACCATCCCAGTTCAAACCAGCCAGAGTATAACCATCCCGGTTCAAACCAGCCGGAGTATAACCATCCCGGTTTAAACCAGCCAGAGTATAACCATCCCAGTTCAAACAGTCAGAGTATAACCATCCCAGTTCAAACCAGTCAAAATATAACCATCCCGGTTCAAACAGTCAGAGTATAACCATCCCAGTTCAAACCAGCCGGAGTATAACCATCCCAGTTCAAACCAGTCAAAATATAACCATCCCGGTTCAAACAGTCAGAGTATAACCATCCCAGTTCAAACCAGCCGGAGTATAACCATCCCAGTTCAAACCAGTCAAAATATAACCATCCCGGTTCAAACAGTCAGAGTATAACCATCCCAGTTCAAACCAGCCGGAGTATAACCATCCCAGTTCAAACCAGTCAAAATATAACCATCCCAGTTCAAACCAGCCGGAGTATAACCATCCCGGTTCAAACCAGTCAAAATATAACCATCCCAGTTCAAACCAGCCGGAGTATAACCATGGTTAACTGTATAGACTGTATTGACTATTGATCATATTGACTGTGTTAATTGTACTGACTATATTGACTGTATTGACTATTGATTGTTATTATTGATTGTATAGACTGTATTAACTGTATTAATTATATTCACTGTTTATTGTATTGACTGTATTGATTGTACTGACTATATTGATTGTATTGACTGTATTGATTGTCTTGATTGTATAGACTGTATTAACTGTATTAATTATATTCACTGTTTATTGTATTGACTGTATTGATTGTATTGACTGTATTGATTGTCTTGATTGTATAGACTGTATTAACTGTATTAATTATATTCACTGTTTATTGTATTGACTGTATTGATTGTATTGACTGTATTGATTG
>CM038712.1:1246018-1283518 GCA_021613375.1 Megaleporinus macrocephalus
GACTCTGGAGTGGTGTAAAGCTCCATCACTGGACTCTGGAGTGGTGTAAAGCTCCACCACTGGACTCTGGAGTGGTGTAAAGCTACACCACTGGACTCTAGAGTGGTGTAAAGCTCTACCACTGGACTCTAGATTGGTGTAAATCTCCACCACTGGACTCTGCAGTGGTGTAATGCTCCACCACTGGACTCTGGAGTGCTCTAAAGCACCACCATTAGACTCTGGAGTGGTGTAAAGCTCCACCACTGGACTCTGGAGTGGTGTAAAGCTCCACCACTGGACTCTGGAGTGGTGTAAAGCTACACCACTGGACTCTAGAGTGGTGTAAAGCTCTACCACTGGACTCTAGATTGGTGTAAATCTCCACCACTGGACTCTGCAGTGGTGTAAAGCTCCATCACTGGACTTTGGAGTGGTGTAAAGCTCCACCACTGGACTCTGGAGTGGTGTAAAGCTCCACCACTGGACTCTGGAGTGGTGTAAACCTCTATCATTGGACTCTGGAGTGGTGTAAAGCTCCATCACTGGACTCTGGAGTGGTGTAAAGCTCCATCACTGGACTTTGGAGTGGTGTAAAGCTCCACCACTGGACTCTGGAGTCTGTGGTGTGTAGGTAGATAGAGCTGAGTGAGCTCTCTCATTGGTCAAGATTTATTTACAGTTACTGATAGTTTAGAACTAATAAACTACTGGAATCCCGTAGGGGCGCTAGTGAAAATTAGCTTTACTGCTAATGTTTTTACAGAGTTTTGACATTCATGGTCCGAACTGAAGGTCCTGTTTTAACAGTCACGGTTCACCAGTGATGCGTACACACACACACACACACACACACACACACACACACACAGGTGGGGAGGGAGGCGGGGGGTGGTCAGTAGTGATGGATGTGGTCAGGAGTGATGGATGATAAAGGTGTATAGAGCGGTCAACAGAGTGTACCGGTCACACATACATGTCTAGACTGTTTAACTCTTTTTCTTTTCACCTCTCTCTCTCTCTCTCTCTCGCCCTCTCTCTCGCCTTTTCTCTCTCTCTCCCTCTCTCTCTCTCTCCCTCTCTCTCTCTCTGTCTCTTTCTCTCTCTCTCTCCCTCTCTCTCTCTCTGTCTCTCTCTCTCTCTCTCGCCCTCTCTCTCTCTGTCACTCTCTCTCTCTCCCCACCTGCCACTAGACGACCAGCCTCCTTCTTCCTTCCCATCTGCCCCAGCGGTCCCTCACCTCCGGGCACTGACAGCCACAGTTGCTGGGGTGATGGATGACTCTGTGTCAAGTGGTGGAGAGAGAGAGAGAGAGAGAGAGAGGGAGAGGGAGGGAGAGAGAGAGAGGGAGAGAGAGAGAGAGAGGGAGAGGATGTAGAAAGAGGCCGAGAAATGATAGAGAAAGAGAGGAGAGAGGGAAAGAAATGGAGAGAGATAGGATGGACAGACAGATATAGGTTGAGAGAGAGTGATACAGAGAGAGAAAATGGAGAGAGAAAGAGAGAGAAAGAGAGGGACAAGAAAGAGAAGCAAATAGAGAGTCAGATAGAGAAAGAACTGAGAGGCAGAGAGAGAGAATAGAGAGACAGAAGAGAGAGAAAATGAGAGGAGAATAGGAGGTAGAGTGTTTGAGGAAAGAAAGGAGGAGAATAGGAGGTAGAGTGTTTGAGGAGAGAAAGGAGGAGAATAGGAGGTAGAGTGTTTGAGGAGAGAAATGAGGAGAATAGGAGGTAGAGTGTTTGAGGAGAGAAAGGAGGAGAATAGAAGATAGAATGAGAAAGTGTTTGAGGAGAGAAAGGAGGAGAATAGGAGGTAGAGTGTTTGAGGAGAGAAAGGAGGAGAATAGGAGGTAGAGTGTTTGAGGAGAGAAAGGACGAGAATGGGAGGTAGAGTGTTTGAGGAGAGAAAGGACGAGAATAGGAGGTAGAGTGTTTGAGGAGAGAAAGGAGGAGAATAGGAGGTAGAGTGTTTGAGGAAAGAAAGGAGGAGAATAGGAGGTAGAGTGTTTGAGGAGAGAAAGGAGGAGAATAGGAGGTAGAGTGTTTGAGGAGAGAAAGGAGGAGAATAGGAGGTAGAGTGTTTGGTAGAGAAAGGAGGAGAATAGGAGGTAGAGTGTTTGAGGAGAGAAAGGAGGAGAATAGGAGGTAGAGTGTTTGAGGAGAGAAAGGAGGAGAATAGGAGGTAGAGTGTTTGAGGAGAGAAAGGAGGAGAATACGAGATAGAGTGTTTGAGGAGAGAAAGGAGGAGAATAGGAGATAGAGTGAGGGAGTGTTTGAGGAGAGAAAGGAGGAGAGTAGGAGGTAGAGTGTTTGAGGAGAGAAAGGAGGAGAATAGGAGATAGAGTGAGGGAGTGTTTGAGGAGAGAAAGGAGGAGAATAGGAGGTAGAGTGTTTGAGGAGAGAAAGGAGGAGAATAGGAGGTAGAGTGTTTGAGGAGAGAAAGGAGGAGAATAGGAGGTAGAGTGTTTGAGGAGAGAAAGGAGAAGAATAGGAGGTAGAGTGTTTGAGGAGAGAAAGGAGGAGAATAGGAGGTAGAGTGTTTGAGGAGAGAAAGGAGGAGAATAGGAGGTAG
The DNA here is from genome assembly GCA_021613375.1 of Megaleporinus macrocephalus. Classification (NCBI taxonomy): domain Eukaryota; kingdom Metazoa; phylum Chordata; class Actinopteri; order Characiformes; family Anostomidae; genus Megaleporinus; species Megaleporinus macrocephalus. Next base: position 1,248,569 of record CM038712.1, read on the forward strand.
AGTGTTTGAGGAGAGAAAGGAGGAGAATAGGAGGTAGAGTGTTTGAGGAGAGAAAGGAGGAGAATAGGAGGTAGAGTGTTTGAGGAGAGAAAGGAGGTGTGAGTGTAGGGAGTCAGTTATTAACAGGATCAGAGTGAGGCGTTCAGTCGGAGCTGTGTGGAGAATAATTTTGCTGCTAATGTGCCGTAATTATTCGGACTAAATTACAGAACATCACTGTTTGTGAGTGCAATTACACAGAATTACTTTAGAAAATGATGTTTATAAACATTACTCAGTTATTTTATATCAGTAAACCTGGCGTCACTGCTCTGAAGGTCCAGATATCAACGAATTGATTACAGTGTTCAGATCTGAGTTGTTTGATTGTGTTTGTTGAAGATAGGAGGTTGAATGAAGAAGTAGAGGAGATCAGTTCCACCACAGCCCACCACCTCGCTCAGTTAATCCTCGGGGTCTTCCTCAGCTGTCAGATACCACTGTTCTCAAAGCACCTTCTACCATCTCATACCGTCCATCGTCCCTCACCTTCTACCATACCTCACCTTCTACAGTACCTCACCTTCTACCATACCTCACCATCTACCATCCCTTACCTTCTACCATCTCTCACCTTCCACCATACCTCACCGTCTACCATCCCTCACCATCTACTATCCCTCACCTTCTACCATACCTCACCATCTACTATCCCTCACCTTCTACCATACCTCACCTTCTACAATACCTCACCTTCTACCATCCCTCACCATCTGCCATCCCTCACCATCTACCATACCTCACCAATCTCCCATACCTCACCATCTACCATACCTCACCATCTACTATCCCTCACCTTCTACCATACCTCACCGTCTACCATCCCTCACCATCTACTATCCCTCACCTTCTACCATACCTCACCATCTACTATCCCTCACCTTCTACCATACCTCACCTTCTACAATACCTCACCTTCTACCATCCCTCACCATCTGCCATCCCTCACCATCTACCATACCTCACCAATCTCCCATACCTCACCATCTACCATACCTCACCATCTACTATCCCTCACCTTCTACCATACCTCACCATCTACCATCCCTTACCTTCTACCATCCCTCACCTTCCACCATACCTCACCATCTACAATCCCTCACCATCTACTATCCCTCACCTTCTACCATACCTCACCATCTACCATCCCTTACCTTCTACCATCCCTCACCTTCTACTATCCCTCACCATCTACTATCCCTCACCTTCTACCATACCTCACCTTCTACCATACCTCACCATCTACCATCCCTCACCATCTACTATCCCTCACCTTCTACCATACCTCACCATCTACAATCCCTCACCATCTACTATCCCTCACCTTCTACTATCCCTCACCATCTACTATCCCTCACCTTCTACCATACCTCACCTTCTACCATCCCTCACCATCTACCATACCTCACCGTCTACCATCCCTCACCATCTACTATCCCTCACCTTCTACCATACCTCACCATCTACAATCCCTCACCATCTACTATCCCTCACCTTCTACTATCCCTCACCTTCTACAATCCCTCACCATCTACTATCCCTCACCTTCTACTATCCCTCACCATCTACTATCCCTCACCTTCTACCATACCTCACCTTCTACCATCCCTCACCATCTACCATACCTCACCGTCTACCATCCCTCACCATCTACTATCCCTCACCTTCTACCATACCTCACCATCTACAATCCCTCACCATCTACTATCCCTCACCTTCTACTATCCCTCACCTTCTACAATACCTCACCATCTACCATACCTCACCTTCTACCATACCTCACAGTTTCTCATTAGGTTGAATGTATAACTCTAAATGTAGGTATTGTATATAAACTGAGTTACAGTTTCTCATTAGGTTGAATGTATAACTCTAAATGTAGGTATTGTATATAAACTGAGTTACAGTTTCTCATTAGGTTGAATGTATAACTCTAAATGTAGGTATTGTATATAAACTGAGTTACAGTTTCTCATTAGGTTGAATGTATAACTCTAAATGTAGGTATTGTGATATAAACTGAGTTACAGTTTCTCATTAGGTTGAGTGTATAACTCTAAATGTAGGTATTGTATATAAACTGAGTTACAGTTTCTCATTAGGTTGAATGTATAACTCTAAATGTAGGTATTGTGATATAAACTGAGTTACAGTTTCTCATTAGGTTGAGTGTATAACTCTAAATGTAGGTATTGTATATAAACTGAGTTACAGTTTCTCATTAGGTTGAATGTATAACTCTAAATGTAGGTATTGTGATATAAACTGAGTTACAGTTTCTCATTAGGTTGAGTGTATAACTCTAAATGTAGGTATTGTATATAAACTGAGCTCATTAAGGGAATGTTCTTGTCCAGTGTGTGTAGATGAGTTGTTCTGAAATGGCTGCTGCTTTATTAGTTTAGTTCGGAGCGGGCCGACGGTGGTCCTGCCCAATCGATAACATCTGAGAGGGATGGGGTGGGTGGGTGTTTGATCGCCGTGGCGATAATGGTGACAAGCAGCGGGCGATGCTGCTGCTCTAGCAGACCCTCATTAACCCGTTGCCATGGGAGACAGGTGGAGCGAGAGCGAAGTCGGGAAAGAGAAATGTAAAAATGAGGTAAACTAATGAAGAGATCCAGCGTGAAGATCAATACACACAGTTTTCCTCTCTGAGCCTCAGCGCTGTACATCATAAATACTAATATTTTCTTTACTAATAAACAATAAAAGAGTTTAATATGATATACTCATGTACGACCTTCCACCCATTCAGTCTACAGCCTACTTGTTTTATTTGTTGATCTTATTGATTTGATTTATGCTGATTATACACAGTCGAGTCACATTATTATGACCAGCTAATATCCAGAGTGACCACCGTGTGCAGCACGGACAGCAGCTAGACGGACTGGGAGACTCAGTAAGGTCCTGGTAGGAGGTCACAGGTATCTGGAGGTATCATGTTGACTGCAGTGCATCCCACATCTGCTGGAGGGAGCGTGGAGGAGGATCCATAGAGCCAACACCTCCATCCAGGTGGTCCCACAGATGCTCAGTTGGGTTCACGTCTGGGGAATTAAGGGTCCAGGGTAGTACTTGGAGGTCTTGGTCAGCTCTTCCAACCAATGTGAGACATTTCTAGTCGTGTGACGTGTCTCATCGTCCTGCTGGAAGTTCCCATCCACCCCAGAGAAGACCATCAGCATGTATGGTGTACGAGATCTGCAAGGATGGATTCAGACCCAGATCATTTAAGAGGGTCTTCCACATGGAGGATTGGGTCCTAAGAACTCCAGGAAAACATTCCCCAGACCAGAACACTGACCACCTACATGCTGCTGGAGACAAAAGTAGGTAAAAAGGAGGAGGAAATAGTAATGATGGTCAGTGGAGGAGAGGAACAGCAGTGATGGTCAGTGGAGGAGAGGAACAGCAGTGATGGTCAGTGGAGGAGAGGAACAGCAGTGATGGTCAGTGGAGGAGAGGAACAGCAGTGATGTGGTGCTGCAAATGACCCTGATGATATGACGACGTGGTCCTTGATGTTGACCAATAGGAGGACAGAGCGCCCTCTGGTGCTCATATGTAAATACAGTGCAGCTGCCAGGAGGCTTCCCCGACAACCTATGAACTCATTGGTCAGCAAGATGGCAACACTACATGTTTGATGCTGACCAGTGAGTTCATAGGTTGTCGGGGGGGCAGGTCACAAAACTGCCCACGGCTACAGCTCCTGGGGGTCCGGTAGTGGATGTTATTGAGATGTATGTATGTGTGAACCCAGTTTAAATGTAAGGCTCTATGATTGTCTAAATACACGTACTGACCATCGTGAAAGACAACAACATCGTCCAGTCAGAGCCAACTGATCTGACTCCCGGCTAAGAGCTGAAATGCCCATCACCAGTGAACCTGTGGACTCCTGCTGGTGTGGGTTTCCTCCCTCTCAATGAGTGAGCATTAGTGGCGCCCTCTACTGGTGACTCTGAATTACTGGGAAGTAAAGTTATTACTAAACTCGGAAGGTTCCAGCATATCTCAGGATACAGAGAGGCGTAGGAACGAATGAGGGCAACCTCACTCAAAGAGATGTAGGATGATATGGACCAGTTCTGGAGGAACGCGCTCTCTGGTGGAGCTCATGCGTGCTCCTGGTTTGCCGATAGCTCGTTGTTTTCACCCATAAAGAATGAATGACAGTAATTAGGCCAGCCGCTGCTGGTTAATTGAATGCAAACCCTCTGTAGGCTGTACGAGTGTGTAGGTAGGGCTTCAGCGGTGTGAACACTCTGTCTCTTCAATGATTTAATATATTCAACCTTTACAGAGTGAGGGAGGTGTATAAATAGCTTAGCGGAGCCCGGCTTGTCCAAACAGTCCCTCTTCTGTCATTCCTCACGTCTTCAGAGAAACAGTGAGTAGTACATTACTGTTGTGGTTGATGTACAAGTCATTTAAACTCTATATTTAATTAAAAATCAAACAAATATGAAACATATTTTAATTAAAAATGTGTGTCCGTTTAGAATTTTTCAGAAAAACAAGCAACAAATACGGTAAAGTTGAGTAAAAGAGGGGGAGGGGTCATCCAGAGAGGCGGAGCCTTTCAGAAGTAAAGAGGAGGAGGGGTCACCCAGAGAGGCGGAGCCTTTTAGGTGTAAAGAGGGGGAGGGGTCATCCAGAGAGGCGGAGCCTTTCAGAAGTAAAGACGAGGAAGGGTCACCCAGAGAGGCGGAGCCTTTTAGGTGTAAAGAAGGGGAGGGGTCACCCAAAGAGGCGGAGTCTTTAGACGTAAAGAGGAGGAGGCATCACCCAGAGAGAAGGAGTCTTTCAGAAGTAAAGAAGGGGAGGGGTCACCCAGAGAGGCGGAGTCTTTCAGAAGTAAAGAAGGGGAGGGGTCATCCAGAGAGGCGGAGTCTTTCAGGAGTAAATAGGAGGAAGGGTCACCCAGAGAGGCGGAGTCTTTCAGAAGTAAAGATGGGGAGGGGTCACCCAGAGAGGCGGAGTTTTTCAGAAGTAAAGAGGGGGAGGGGTCACACAGAGAGGCGGAGTTTTTCAGAAGTAAAGAGGGGGAGGGGTCACACAGAGAGGCAGAGTCTTTCAGGAGTAAATAGGAGGAAGGGTCATCCAGAGAGGCAGAGTCTTTCAGAAGTAAAGATGGGGAGGGGTCACCCAGAGAGGCGGAGTTTTTCAGAAGTAAAGATGGGGAGGGGTCACCCAGAGAGGCGGAGTTTTTTCAGAAGTAAAGAGGGGGAGGGGACACCCAGAGAGGCAGAGTCTTTCAGAAGTAAAGATGGGGAGGGGTCACCCAGAGAGGCGGAGTTTTTCAGAAGTAAAGATGGGGAGGGGTCACCCAGAGAGGCAGGAGTCTTTCAGAAGTAAAGATGGGGAGGGGTCACCCAGAGAGGCGGAGTTTTTTTCAGAAAGTAAAGAGGGGGAGGGGTCACCCAGAGAGGCGGAGTTTTTCAGAAGTAAAGATGGGGAGGGGTCACCCAGAGAGGCGGAGTTTTTCAGAAGTAAAGATGGGGAGGGGTCACCCAGAGAGGCGGAGTTTTTCAGAAGTAAAGATGGGGAGGGGTCACCCAGAGAGGCGGAGTTTTTCAGAAGTAAAGATGGGGAGGGGTCACCCAGAGAGGCGGAGAGGAGGAACCCTGAAGGGAGGGGTTTGTTCTGCTGTTGAGTTCTAGGAGTCGGTTTCTAGAGTCGCTAACTGACTCTAAACTTCCTCCAGGCCGAAGAGATTAGCGCTGACCTTTGTGTGGTCGTGTCCCGTCCCGGTCTCGCAGGGACGGACTGGTCGTCCAGGACGCGGCGCTGAGGTTGGGACGGGGATTAGAGATGAATATGTATGTCCACACTTACGCTAAATTCTCCATCAGCTCAGGCATGGGAGAGCATGCAGACAGGCATGGCGGGCGGGGAGCTGGTCTGATGTTGCTAAGTGAGTAATTAGACTGACAGTCGGGGAATTTAGGCCGGTTTGCTCCAGAGAGCACCGTCATCCTCAGTTCCTCCGCAGCAGATCCTTCTAGAGCACAGTGAGAAATGTCACGACCTTTAGACTCTAAGAAGACGTTTGGAGGCGCTAGTGAAGATTTCAAATGTCATGTATGAACCAATGTTTTCTTTTTAAAAACATTTAGACGCAGAGTCACCGACTCAGAGGAGTCCAGGCACTTCCTCCAACTTTCTACCCCTTCTATGGCCCAGTGTAGCCCCTGTCTAGAACTTTGTAGATCATCTATGGCCTAATCTAGATCTTTATAGTTTTTTGTGGCCCTGTCTATACCTTCATAGTTTTTCTGTAGCCTAGTCTAGAATTTTATAGTTGTTCTATGGCCTAGTCTAGAACTTTATAGTTCTTTTGTGGCCCTGTCAAGAACTTTATAGTTATTCTGTGGCCCTGTCTAGAACTTTATAGTTTTTCTGTGGCCCAGTGTAGAACTTTATATCTCTCCTATAGTCAAGCAGGAACTTAATAGTTTTTTATGACCTAGTCTATAACTTCATAGTTTTTCTGTAGCCTAGTCTAGAATATTATAGTTGTTCTTTGGTCCAGTCTAGAACTTTATGGCTCTTAAGTGACTCAGTTAGGAACTTCAGCTTTTCTATGCCCAGTCTAGAACTTTCAGTCTCACCTGACAGCTTGTCTAGAACTTCCCAGCTCTTCTTTAGCCCAGTCTAGAACCTCTAGCTTTTTTTGTGACCAGGTCTAGAAATGTGTAGCCCTTCTGAGGCCCAGTGGCCCATTATCATTCTTCTGTGGCTTAGTCTAGAACTTTATAGTTCTTCTGTGGCCCAGTCTAGTACATCATTGTTCTTCTGTGGCCCAGTCTAGAAATTTCTAGCTTTTCTGGCCCAGTTTAGAACATTATCTTTCTTCTGTGTTTCAGTCTAGAACTGTATATCTGTTCTGTGGCCCGGTCTAGGACTTCGTAGTTCTTCCGTGCCCAGGTTGGAAACTTTTTTTTCTATTGTCCAGTCTAGAACTCTATAGTTTCTTTTATGATCCAGTCTAGAATATTATAGTTGTTCTATAGTCTAGTTATCTATGAAGTCTAGAACTTTATAGTTCTTCAAAGCCCAGGTTGGAAACTTTCTGTTTTTCTATTGTCCAGTGTAGAACTTTATAGTTCTTATATTGTCCAGACGAGAATTTTGTTGTTGTTCTATGTTTTAGTTCAGAACTTTATAGTTCTTCTGTGGCCCAGTCTAGAACATCATTGTTCTTCTGTGGCCCAGTTTAGAACTTTTTAGTTTTTCTGGCCCAATCTAGAATATTATCTTTCTTCTGTGGCTCAATCTAGAACTTTATAGTTCTTCTGTGGCCCGGTCCAGAAATTCATAGTTCTTCAAGTCCCAGGTTGAGAACTTTCTTCTTTTCTATTATCCAGTCAAGAACTTTCTAGCTCTTATGTCATTATTTTTCTGTAGCTCAGTCTAGAACATCATTGTTCTTCTGTGGCCCAGTTGGGAAGTTTCTTATTGTTCTGTAGTCCAGTCTAAAATATTATATTTATTCTATAGTCTAGTCCAGAACTTTCTGGTTCTTCAATTGTCTAGTCTAGAACTTTATAGTTTTTTCTTTGGCTGAGTCCAAATTTTTCTAGTTCTTCTTTGTCAACTTTCCTTTCCTTCTGTGGCCCAGTCTAGAACTTCATACTTTCTTGATGGTCCAGCCTGGAACTTTGTAGCTCTTCTGTGGCTCAGTCTGGAAAATTCTGGTTCTTTTGTGGTCCAGTGGGGGAATTCTCTGGAAGCCTGGTTTGTGTTTATTCCATGTATGTTATTTAAAGGGTTGAAGGTAAAATAAGGAGAAGCTTTTAGAAGAACGTGTGTATTTTGACTGGTACTGTATAAACCCAGGCTCTGTGCGTGGCATACTCGTTTGATGGTGATGGAACGTAGACCAGACAGGTGCTGGAGAACAGACCTGCTGCTGTTTCGTAACGCTGAGTTGTGTCACGACTGAGTCCCTACACTCCAACTCCTTCTCCCTGACAGTTGGTGCTGTGGACGTGTTAAAGTCTTCATCAAAACATCACCTCGTAGTTCCAGGACAGCGTGGCGACGCGTCTCTTGGACGTTTTTCGGTGTGAAAGCTTCGACGTCCGGCGGTTCACGCTGCATGATTAACAAACCCAGCTTTTCACTTCAACTACTGACGAGTGAGCTGAGTTTGTGAGCTATATGAGCAGAATTTCCAATCAATAATATTTTTATTTTTAATCAGGAGGGATGAAAATAACAGGGTTCCTGCATTTTATCCTCAAACCAGAAGCTCAGGAGTTATTAGAGATAGTCCTGCTGCTGGTCTTAAAGAGATAAAGAGAATTCTAAACATGTCAGGCTTCGAGAGGGACGTGAAGTTCTGTAACCCGTGTTTACAGATAACAGCATGTCTGTTATGTGAATTAGACGTATTATTATTATTTATTATTTTTAATCACTATGATTTAGTGTTTGAGGAGTAAACAGATTCGTTCAGAGAGGTTTGCTGTGAAATCTTTCCAGATTTTGGTTCCACAGGACGCTTTTTTGTGTCTTCTCAGCCCATCTGAACTGACTCGGGCTCAGAGAAGGCGGCGGTGCTGTTCCTGGATCTGTTTATATCCGGTTTCTTCTTTACATGGTGGAGTTGTAGCTGGTGTTTGTGGAGCCCCTGATTCTGTGGAACATCAGAACCAGATCTTCAGATCTTCTCCTCTTTGGCTGTTTCTCAGCTTTAAGATGTGCCAGATATACAGTAAGAAATCCACATCCTAACCTCTAACAGGCCACTTTATTAGAAACACCCACCTTGTGCTTCCACTGACTGGCCACTTTATTAGAAACACCCACCTTGTGCTTCCACTAACTGGCCAATTTATTATAAACACCCACCTTGTGCTTCCTCTAACAAGCCACTTTATTAGAAACACCCACCTTGTGCTTCCACTGACTGGCCACTTTATTAGAAACACCTATCTTGTGCTTCCACTGACTGGCCACTTTATTATAAACACCCACCTTGTGCTTTCAGTTATTGGCCAATTTATTAGAAACACCCACCTTGTGCTACCACTAACTGGCCACTTTATTAGAAACAACCACCTTGTACTTCCTCTAACTGGCCACTTTATTAGAAACACTTACCTTGTGCTTTCAGTAATTTGCCACTTTATTAGAAACACCCACCTTGTACTTCCACTAACTGGCCACTTTATTATAAACACCCACCTTGTGCTTCCTCTAACTGGCCAATTTATTAGAAACACCCATCTTGTGCTTCCACTAACTGGCCACTTTATTATAAACACCCACCTTGTGCTTCCTCTAACTGGCCAATTTATTAGAAACACCCATCTTGCGCTTCCTCTAACTGGCCACTTTATTAGAAACACCCACCTTGTGCTTATGTTACTGCTGGAGTAGCAGCTTCTCCTGGAGCTCAGCTGATCAGTACATCTGCTCCTCACTGGGTTCCTCACATGAACCTTTCAGGTTAAAGAAGATGAAGTGTGTACGTGTGAGAGCTAATGCTAATGCTAATGGAGCACAGCTGAAGGCTAGCGGCTAAATTAAATTCCCGCTGGAGTAGAAGGTCCCACGCGGGTGTTCAGGATAAATTTAGCCTGTGGGCTGTAATCCTGCAGTCAGGCCGCCTTTTCTTCTCCAGCTGATTGGATGTGTGTGTGTTGAGACTTTGTTGCCGTAGCGATCATTAGCCGAATCGACTGCCGTATGAAGCGCTAACAGGATCCAAATCACAGTCTAAATGGCCTCTTCTTCGGGTTTGGACATGAAAAGGGAAGATCTAATGAACGTTGGAGATGTTTGAGAGGAAGTGTGTCTGGACTGCTATCCTCCAGGATAATTAGAACATAATGACATTGTTAGAGATAATGAAGCTGTTGACTCTCCTCACTGTGTGTGTGTGTGTGTGTGTGTGTTAGGAATCAAAACCTGGTCATATACACACACTGTAGGAATCTTTCGTTCTCGGGGAAAAGGCTGCTCACAATGTAAATCACTCCAGTTTAAGGTCCAGAGTAACAAACGTAGTATTACGTTAGTTTAAAGCTTAAGAGTTAAGCGGTTAAGGAGAGTTAAATGAGAGTAAGGTTTGGTTGATAAGGTTATAGTTTTCAGGTTAGTTAAGGTAAGGGTTGGTTGTGATATGTTATAGGTTTCAGGGTTAGGGTTAAGGTAAAGTTGGGATTTGTGATAAGGTTAAGTTCAGGTTATTTTAAGGAAGGTTTGGGTTGTGATTAGGTTTATAGGTTTTCAGCGGTTGGGTAAGTAAGGATTGGTTGTGATAAGTTCATAGGTTCAGGTGTAGTTAAGGGGAAGGTTTGGGTTGTGATAAGGTTATAGGTTCAGGGTTGGGTAAGTAAGTTTGGGTTGTGAGAAGGTTATAGGTTCTAGGTTTGGTTATGGTAAGGTTTGGTTGTGATAAGGTATATTGGTTCAAGGGTTGGGGAAGGTAAGGTTTTTGGGTTGTGATAAGGTTATAGGGCAGGGGTTGGGGTAAGGTAAGGTTGTGGTTGTGATAAGGGTTAAGGTTTCAGGGGTTAGTTTAAAGTAAGGTTTGGGTTGTGATAAGGTTATAGGTTCAGGGTTGGGGTAAGGTAAGGTTTGGGTTGTGATAAGGTTAGAGGTTCAGGGTTAGTTTAAGGTAAGGTTTGGGTTGTGATAAGGTTATAGGTTCAGGGTTGGGGTAAGGTAAGGTTTGGGTTGTGATAAGGTTATAGGTTCAGGGTTAGGTTAAGGTAAGGTTTGGGTTGTGATAAGGTTATAGGTTCAGGGTGGTAAGTAAGGGTTGGGTTGTGAAAGGTTAAGAGGTTTCAGGGTTGGGGTAAGGTAAGGTTTGGGTTGTGATAAGGTTATAGGTTCAGGGTTGGGGTAAGGTAAGGTTTGGGTTGTGATAAGGTTATAGGTTCAGGGTTGGGGTAAGGTAAGGTTTGGGTTGTGATAAGGTTATAGTTCAGGGGTTGGGAGGTAAGGAAGATTTGGGTTGTGATAAGGTGATTGGTTCAGTCAGGTTGGGTAAGGAAAGGTTTGGGTTTGTGATAGGTTATAGGCAGGGTTGGGTACAGGGTAAGGTTTTCTGGTTTGTGAAAGGTTATAGGCTCAGTGTTGGGGTAAGGTAAGGTTGGGTTTGATAAGGTTATAGGTTCAGGGTTTGGGGTTATGTATAGATTTGGGTGTGATAAGGTTTATAGTTCAGGTTGGGTAAGGTAAGAGTTGGGTTGTGATAAGGTTAGAGGTCCAGGGTTTAGTTGAGGTAAGGTTTGGGGTTTGTGTGAAGGTTATAGGTTCAGGGTTGGGGTAAGGTAAGGTTTGGTTTGTGATAAGGTTATAGGTTCAGGGTTGGGGTAAGATAAGGTTTGGGTTGTGATAAGGTTGGAGGTTCAGGGTTAGGTTAAAGTAAGGTTTGGGTTGTGATAAGGTTATAGGTTCAGGGTTAGCTTAAGGTAAGGTTTGGGTTGTGATAAGGTTAGCGGTTCAGGGTTGGGGTAAGGTAAGGTTTGGGTTGTGATAAGGTTATAGGTTCAGGGTTGGGGTAAGGTAAGGTTTGGGTTGTGATAAGGTTGGAGGTTCAGGGTTAGCTTAAGGTAAGGTTTGGGTTGTAGAAAGTTAGGCGGTTTTCAGGTTAGGTTAAGGAAGGTTTTGAGGTTGTGATAAGGTTATAGGTTCAGGGTTAGTTTAAGTAAGGTTTGGGTTGTGATAAGGTTATAGGTTCAGGGTTAGTTTAAAGGTAAGGTTTGGGTTGTGATAAGGTTATAGGTTCAGGTTGGGTAAGGTAAGGTTTGGGTTGTGATAAGGTTATAGTTCAGGTTGGGGTAGGTAAGGGTTGGGGTGTGGTGATAAGGATATGTTCAGTTAGGTGTAAGGTAAGGTTTGTTGTGATAAGGGGAAGGGTCAGGGGTTAGGTTAAGGTGAAATTTGGGGTGGGTGATTAGGTATAGTGTCAGGGTTATTTAAGGTAAGGTTGGGGTTTTGTTAAAGTTATAGTTGTCAGGTTAGTTTAAGGTAAGGTTTGGGTTGTGATAAGGTTAGCGGTTCAGGGTTGGGGGTAAGATAAGGTTTGGGTTGTGATATGGTTATAGGTTCAGGGTTAGGTAAGGTAAAGATGTGGTGGTTGTGGATACAGTCAGAGGTTCTGGGTGGGGTAATGTACAGGTTTGGGTTGTGGAAAGGTTTAGGGTCGGGTTAGTTAAGGGTAGGTTTTGGGTTGTGAAATGGTTAGCGTTCAGGGGTTGGGGGAAGATAAGAGTTGGATTGTGATAAGGTTTAGAGTTCAGGTTAGGTAAGGTAAGATGTGGTTGTGATATGTGTATAGGGTCTGGTTCTTTAAGGTAAGGTTTGGGTTGTGATAAGGTTATAGGTTCAGGGTTAGGTTAAGGTAAGGTTTGGGTTGTGATAAGGTTATAGGTTCAGGGTTAGTTTAAGGTAAGGTTTGGGTTGTGATAAGGTTATAGGTTCAGGGTTAGGGTAAGGTAAGATTTGGGTTGTGATAAGGTTATAGGTTCAGGGTTAGCTTAAGGTAAGGTTTGGGTTGTGATAAGGTTAGAGGTTCAGGGTTAGGTTAAGGTAAGGTTTGGGTTGTGATAAGGTTATAGGTTCAGGGTGGGTATTGGTAAGGTGTTGGGTGGATAAGTTATAGGTTCAGGTTTGTTTAAGGTAAAAGGTTTGGGTTTGTGGATAAGGTTAAGGTTCAGGGTTAGGTGAAGGTTATGGTTGTGTGGTTGTGAAGAAGGGTATAGGTTCATCAGGTTAGGTTTAAGTAAGGGTTTTGTTGTGAGAAGTTAGAGGTTCAGTGTTTAGTTAAGGTAAGGTTTGGTTGTGATAGGTTATAGTGTTTCAGGGTTGGGGGTATGTAAGGTTGGGTTGTGAATAAGGTGTATAAGGTTCAGGGGTGGGTAAACGGTAAGGTTGGGGTTTGATAAGGTTAGAGTGCAGGTTTAGGTTAAGGTAAGGTTTGGTTGTGATAAGTTTTATAGTTCAGGGTTAGGTTAGGTAAGTTTTGGGTTGTATAAGGTTTTGGTATTATAGGTTCTGGGTTGGGGTAAGGGAAGGTTTGGGTTGTGGATAAAGGTGATAGGTTCAGGGTTGGGGAAGGTAAGTTGGGTGTGATATGGTTAGAGTTCAGGGTTAGGTTAAGGTAAGGTTTGGGTTGTGATAAGGTTATAGGTGCATGGGAGGGTAAGGTAAGGTGGTGGGTTGTGATAAGGGGGGGGTAAGGTTAAGGGTGGGGGTGAAAGTTAAGGTTAGTGGGGTAGGCTAGTGTGTAGGTTGGTTAAGGGTCTGGCTTAATTCTCAGAAAAATGATATGAAGTCTATGTGACGTCCCCACAATTCACAGAAACAAATGTGTGTGTGTGTGTGTGTGTGTGTGTGTGTGTGTCCAACAAGTCCAAGTTTTCATCACCATCACCATCTGACTACACACATTACAGAGAACGAGAGAACAGAGAGGAAGAGATAGAGAGATGAGAGACAAAAAATAAAGATAAAAGAGGCCAAGAGGAGGAGTGGGGAAAGAGATTGAAAGAAAGACAGATGGAAAGGAAATGAAGAGAAGGAAGGAGAAGAAAAACAGAGATACAGAGAAAAAAGGACGGAGAGGAAGTGATGGAGAGAATAGGAAGAGAGAGAGATAGAGAAGAAGAGAGAGAGAGGGGAATAGAGAGAGAGAGAAAATAGAGAGAATAGAGAGTGAGAGAGTGGAGATAGAGTGAGAGAGAAAGAGGAGAGAGAGAAAGAGAGAGAGAGAGAGAGAAGAGAGAGAGAGAGAGAGAAAGGAGAGAGAGAGAGAAGAGAGAAAGAGAGAGAGAGAAATAGAGAGGAGAGAGAGAGAGAAAGAGAGAGAAGAAAGAAGAGAGAGAGAGAAAGAGAGAAGAGAGAGAGAGAGAATGAGAGAGAAAAAAAGGGAGAAAGAGAGAGAATGAGAGTGAGAGAGATAAAGAGAGAAGAGAGAAAGAAGAGAGAGAGAGAGAAAGAGAGAAAGAGAGAGAGATTAGAGAGAGAAGAGAGAAAGAGAGAGAAGAGAGAAAAAGAGAGAGAGGAGAGAGAAGAAAAAGAGAGGAGAGAGAAAAGAGAGTGAAAGAGTGTAGAGAGAGAGAGAGAGAGAGAGAGAAAGGGAAAGAGAAGAGAGAGAGTGAGTGAGAGAGAAGTGAGTTAGATGAGTGAGTAGTGAAAAGAGAGATAGAGAGAGAGAAGAGAGTGAAGTGTAGAGAGGAGAAAGGAGAGAGAGAGAAGAGAGAGAGAGAGTAAAGAGAGTAGAGAGAGTAGAGAGAGAGAGAGAGAAGTGAGAGAGAAAGAGAGAAAGAGAATAGGATTGTGTAGATGAGAGAAAGAGAAATGTGGTGTTAGATTAGTATAGAGTCTCTGACAGCTTGTTAAATCCACTGTCTACATACACACACACACACACACACACACACACACACACACAAACACACACTGTCTGGGCTGAGACATCACATCATCCACTCCCTCTCTCTCTCTCACTCTCACGCTCACCCCCCCCCCTCTCCTAAATGCTATTGCATCATGCAGTGGAGGAGCCTAACCAAGACCTGCTGACACCACCACTCATATTCACAGACAGTGACGTATCTAGAACCTCCAGAAGGAACACAGTGATAGTTTTACTCTCCCAATCGTGTCCATAAGTGTGATTGGTTGCTTCTCCGGTCACATCGTAATTACTTTGGTATTTAATGTTAGATGTAGGACCTTCAGTCCAGCTCCTGATGTTCTAACCATTGGGAGAGTTCTCTGTTAGTCCAGGGTTAGATGCTCCAACAAGATAAGTCCTAAGGTTGGTGATGATTATGAGTAATAACAGGTGGGCAGTTGTTAAAGAAGGAAAATCATAAATATATAAACACTGTGACGTCCTGGGAAAGAAGGAGGTGCAGGTGGAGGAACCTCCGCTTGCTATCCCAACACCAGATGAACCCACAGTCCAGCCCAGAAAGGCACAAACCACAGAGCACTGTGTACCGTCCATAACACAACGAGGATTTACAGCTGACTCCTGGCCAGCTATGCCACCAGTGTTGCCTCATAATGGCCGAGATAGCATTCCTCCTGGCGTCCTCCAGCCAGGATCCACTGCTAAACCTCGCTTCTTCTTCTCCGTCACACATCTTTGAGTTTGTAGCAGTGCCATTTCCCTCCAGTCCACTAGAGGGCGGACCCCACCTAATGTGTGAGCTGAATGGCCAATAAAGTAGGCAGGTCAGTAACAGTCAGTAGCCAGGCCTGTGCTGCCCTGGGATCAGGAGGAACCCATAAAACCCAAGTCAAACAGAAAGACAGTTTGTTGCTCCACCTCCTGGATCACCACCCTAACTCTCCTTCTGCTGTTCCTGGTGGCCTACAGCCTCTTCCAGTCGTCAGCATGGGAGGTTCACCTACCTGGGTACAGGTAAACTGTACGTTGCTCTGGATAAGATTGTCTGGACTATTTGTCCATTGTTCCATGTAGCAAGCAATAGCTATTGTTGTTAGCATGGCTGTTAGCATTCCATTAGCTCTGTAGGTTGAGTTAGTTGGTGCTGCGTTCTTCAATTGTTGGTCAACTAGAGACAGTGTTCTGGACTTGACCCTTCAAAGACTGTCCCTGTCTTGATAAATCAGAGTCTGACCATTCAGAGACTGTGTCCATGACTTGACCATTCAGAGACTGTGTCCATGACTTGACCATTCAGAGACTGTGTCCCTGACCTGACCATTCAGAGGCTGTGTTCCTGACTTGAATTGACCATTCAGAGGGTGTGTCCCTGACTTGACCATTTAGAGACTGTGTCCCTGACTTGACCATTTAGAGACTGTGTCCATGACTTGACCATTCAGAGGCTGTGTCCCTGACTTGACCATTCAGAGACTGTGTCCCTGACTTTACCATTCAGAGGTTGTGTCCCTCATTTGACCATTCAGAGGCTGTGTCCCTGACTTGGCCAATCTAAGGCTGTGTCCTTGACTTGTTGACCAATCAGACACTGAGTTCTTGACTTGACCAATGCCTGCTGGGTAGATGAGGTCAGATGGTTTCAGGTCTGAACTGGACTGTGGTGTGAAGGAGTGAGTGTTAGTTACTAAAGCTAGGAGCTTAAAAAAACCATTTACAGTGTGTTGTTGATGGTGTTTTCCAAGTGAAAGTCAGTGTGAATCTGAGATTAGTCTAAACAGCATCACAAACATAACAAGGAGAATAGTTAGTGAAGCACGTGTGGACCAACACAGCTACCCCAATAAAAAAAAAAAGAAAAAAAAACCCCCGCCTCTGCTCTCCTCACTTCAGTCTGGATGAGTGTGAGTGTTCAGTAGACCACCACTGTGAGAGACTTGACGGAGGGCTGATTTGGTTTTAAGCGTAGACTAAAACACAATGCAAGTCACCAGTTTCCCCACACAGGAAGTCCAGAAATTGCTCCAGATTATGGAGAACCACGAGAAGAACCGTGAACGTGAACAGGCTCTGGACTCTCTCCTGAGAACTTTAGCGTTAGCGTCAGCTGCTTCTCCTGGTTGTGGATCCTGAAGGTGAAAGTCCAGTCTTAGTGTGAACATACTACTGCACTAATAAAGGAGTGTGAAGCTCATAGACACTCCCGTTCAGTGGATCGAGCTGTTTATCTTATTTTTGAGTCGGGGAATTTCCTGCTAGAAAGCGGAGCTCCATTAAAAGACACGCTCCTTCGCCTGCCAACACCATCACAACAGCGTCATCAACAACTCCACCTGGGTCCACTCCTCTCCTCCACCCTCTCTGCTCACCATTTACACTAACGTGGTGTGGGATGTCCACCGCTGATGTCAGAAATGTTGAGTTCTAGCTCAAACTGTAAAAGACGGAACAGGAGCATGTTTAGTAGCTAGCTGTGCTCGAGCGTGACGGCCGGTTACTGCAAACATCTGACGTCACTACCCGCTGATCACGTCAGTAGATACAACAATGGAGACCCACATGCAGAACATCTAATAAATCTGATACGTTTAGAGATTTAGAGTCAGTACATTGATTAAGGTTTACGAGTGTTACCAGCCAGGGTTCCTTCAAGAGCATCAAGAAAAAGTATGTGTCTTGGCTTCTTCTGAGCAGCTGCTCCTGCATGGTGATGCGACATGTTTCCTAAAAGCCTGAATGTTTATATTTAAGGAAGCAGAAGCAGATGATGCAAGAGCCTTACATTTTGCAAACCTGCGCTCAGAGACGTGACACATGGAACTGCGCAACTCATCCACTGTTTGGATGGAACAATAAGCCCCTCCCCAAAAAAACAGGCCCAGAATCAGTTCTGGGTGCCGACTCGAGTATTCAGGACTCGTGTGAGTTAACGTTGGCCGGCTGAGCTTCATGACAGCCCAGGTTTATCAAACAACCAGCAGCACGACTGACCAGAGGTTTCCTGTGAGGCTCTACAGAAGCCGAGTAGGAGGAAGTCATTACTAATCCAAGTAAAAACCAGATAGGAGTAAACCCGACGTTCAGCAGATGATGCCTTCAGGAATATTACTTCAACTTGCTTTGGCCTGTCAGAGCCGCTCTTCTCACCACGCGGTGCGGCTGCAGGACTGGAGACGTATTCCGTTGTTTTTTCTCTTTTTTTTTTTTTTTTTAATCTCCCGGCTTTGCATCCAGCTTTGTTTGTTTGTTTGTTTGTTTATTTTTCCCAGCGTTCTTTTCAGACAAGCTGAGAAACCGGCTCTGACGCTCAGCGCTAGCAGATGCCACAGAGAATGGAAAAGGGGAGGAGAGAGAAACCGCGTTCTCGTTCTCCTCCAGGACCGTGTAGGCTTTTCCAGCTCGACTCTTAGAGGTCCTGTTATTGTTCTTTCGATACAGCACCACTGTGAAATCATCATAAAACATCTCAACTTCTTCTCACCAACGCCAGTGTGGCACTGAAGCTTTAGAATCAGCATGCTACAAATAGCTATTGTTGTTAGCATGGCTGTTAGCATTCCATTAGCTCTGTAGGTTGAGTTAGTTGGTGCTGCGTTCTTCACTTGTTGGCCAACCAGAGACAGTGTTCTGGACTTGACCCTTCAAAGACTGTCCCTGTCTTGATAAATCAGAGTCTGACCATTCAGAGGCTGTGTCCCTGATTTGACCGTTCAGAGGCTGTGTCCCCTGCCTGACCCCGTTTTTTTCAGAGGCTGGTCCCTGACTTTGAACCGTTCAGACAGGCCTGGACCCTGACTTGACCGTTCAGAGGCTGTGTCCCTGACTTGACCGTTCAGAGGCTGTGACCCTGACTTGACCGTTCAGAGGCTGTGTCCCTGACTTGACCGTATCGAGGACTGTCTCTGACTAACCGATCAGAGGCTGTGTCCTCTGACTTGACCGTTCAGAGGCTGTGACCCTGACTTGACCGTTCAGAGGCTGTGTCCCTGACTTGACCGTTCAGAGGCTGTGTCCCTGACTTGACCGTTCAGAGGCTGTCTCTGACTTGACCGTTCAGAGGCTGTGTCTCTGACTTGACCGTTCAGAGGCTGTGTCCCTGACTTGACCGTTCAGAGGCTGTGTCCCTGACTTGACCGTTCAGAGGCTGTGTCCCTGACCTTGACCTTTTTTTTGCTACGTTCAGAGGCTGTGTCCCTGACTTGAACCGTTCAGAAGGCTGTTGTCCCTGACGTGACCGTTCAAGGCTGTCTCTGATTGAACCGTTCAGAGGCTGTGTCTCTGACTTTGACACGTTCAGAGGCTGTTCTCTTGACTTACCTTCAGAGGCTGGTCCCCTCTGCGTTGACCGTTCAGAGGCTGTGTCTCTGACTTGACCGTTCAGAGGCTGTGTCTCTGACTTGACCGTTCAGAGCTGTCTGACTTGACCGGTTCATGGCTGTGTCTCTGACCTTGATGACCTTCAGAGGTCGTGTCTCTGACTTGACCGTTCAGAGGCTGTGTCTCTGACTTGACCGTTCAGAGGCTGTGTCTCTGACTTGACCGTTCAGAGGCTGTGTCTCTGACTTGACCGTTCAGAGGCTGTGTCTCTGACTTGACCAATCAGATGCTATGTCCCTGAAATGTCCACGTAAAACTTCCCCACTTGAGCCACGAGTCAGCACTAACTCATAGACATGTCCAGCCTGCTGTTTTTATCGCTGGTCGTGAACGTGACTTCTAAGGGTTAAAGTCTCCGACTCTCCGGCGCTGAGACTGAAACGTTGGTGAGATTGGAACGGCTCTGACAGACTGCCAGAGTTTATGCTCCAGGCTAAACGTTAATAACTGAGGCAGAAACAGAATGTAGAAACTCTCGAAGCCTTTCAGTTTTCAACCATCTACCATTAAATCCATCCTAACCCTGCGAGACTCCGAGCCTGAGCATGACCACATGAGCCATCTTTACATTTTTCACTGTAACTTGGTGTTGAATTACAATCCCAACGACTTTATTATAGATATTATAGATTAAATCAACAAGATGCTTCCTGTTTAATTTGTAAATATACATCCATTCCTGCAATTCAGGACTACAGCTCATTCCAAAAGAAAGACAGGGGCAACTTAGGGCTTGTTATGAGGTCAATGTATTAAGTGATGATGGGATTCAGAACAGGTGAAGCCAGCAGGCGATGGTGGTAATCATTATTTGGTTAGTACATTTAGGACTAAATGAGCAAACAGGGCCAGATGATCTCCAGTGTGCCAACAAATGTATGGTTGAGATGCTTATTTTGGGGCAAAAAGCAGAATAACTGTGCTTGAAGCCATCAATTAATACCCAGAGAACCACATGCGCTCAGACTGGAACCTTCATCAAGCACTACGATGTGTTCTTACATCTACAAACACCAGTTAAAACCTTACCGCACTGAAAGAAAACCTTCTGTTAACCGTGCCCTGTCCACCTCTCCTGACCCAGGACATCTGGACTGAACCATAACACAGTGGAAATATGTGTTGTGGTCAGACAAATCAATATTTTTAGATCTTTTTTGGGAGATATGGATTGGATTTGATATGGATTAGACGTCTTTGGGATCAGTTGGAATGATGAAGCTCAATTAAACCCTATTGGGATCAGTTGGAATTAAAACCTCATTTCTACTATTTTTGCTTAAGTTGTAATGAAGCATCCATCCATCCATCCATCCATCCATCCATCCATCCTCCATGGTAATCCCGCTAGTTGGGGTCACAGGGAGCCAATCCCAGCGTCATGGGGCAAAGGTGGGGTACACCATGGACATGTTGCCTACAGTCTATTTGAGGACGTATTGTTATTACCAGAGACAGGAAATGTTGGACAAACGGGTGTCTGGACACTCGTAGACCTGTGGTAAGTATAAAAACTGCCTGCTGAGAGTGGACGTGCCCGGACTCTAATGTAGTGGTCAAGCAGTCCAGAGGATCTTGCAGATGTAGTGTAGACTTGAGGGTACATGTGCTGGACTGGTCTTCATTAGACGCCTTAGGGATAAGTTGGAATGATGAAGCTCAATTAAACCCTATTGGGATGAGTTGGAGTTCTAAAGCTCTTCTGGACTAATTTTGGATGAGTTGGGATTAAAACCTCACTTCTACTATTTTTGCTTGAGTTGGAATGAAGCTGGAGAAATACAGTCTATTTCCATCCAACCATCTATCCATCCATCATCATCTGTGTTAATCCCACTAGTTAGGGTCACTGGGAGCCAGTCCCAGCGTCATAGGGCGAAGGTGGGGTACACCATGGACATGTTGCCTACAGTCTATTTGGGCTTCTTTTTTCAGGAGTTGGAATGCTACAGCTCCATCCAACTTCTTTGGAATGAGATGGACTTAAAATGTTTAAAAAATGAAGCTCTACTGAACTCCTGCTAACTAAGCTGAAGTGATGAACCTCCATTGAAGACTTTTGGGAGATGTTTTAGTTACTCCACCTTCAATACTTCAGAATAAAAACGTTCAATGGAGCTTCACCATTCCAACGTGTCCTAAAAGCTGATTTAGACTCATTTAGGATAGGTTGGAATGGTGAAGCTCCACTGAACGTTTCATCTGAAGTGATGGAACCCACTTGGACTCTTTTGTACTGATAAAAAAAGGAAGGAATGCAGTTCCAGCTAAAACGTCCCAACGTCTGTAGTGAAGTTCTCCCAGAAGAGGACATATTGTTATTACCAGAGACAGGAAATGTTGGACAAACTGGTGTCTGGACACTCGTAGACCTGTGGTGTAAGTATAAAAACTGCCTGCTGAGTGTGGACGTGCCTGGACTGTAATGTAGTGGTCAAGCAGTCCAGAGGATCTTGCAGATGTAGTGTAGAGGTAGCGAATTCCATAAAGTACTCCAGAACAATGAGTGAAAGGATCAGCTTCCTCAGTTGCGGAGGTTCTTTAAGTTTAAGGATGATGTGGTGTGAACGTGCTGGTGACCGCGGTGCTGTCGTCTACCTGGCTGCTGACCTTGTCTGACCTTGTCTGACCTTGTCTGACCTCTCTCCTGTCAGCGCGGTGCCTCAGACAGTTAGTCATTTCTCCGTCCTTGTGTGGAGCTGCGAATCTTTGCGGGACGTTAAAAGCCTGGCCAGGAATGCGAGGACACGACCAGCTTCCGAAATTATAGAGCACTCTCAGAAATTGCAGCGGATGGAGGTTTTTTAACGGCGCTGTAAAAGCCGAGCCCCGAGGACGCGGGGGGCTTACGTTACCGGGAGACAAACTGACGCAGCTTAGCATCGTTTTCCCCCCGAACGACAAGTGCGAAACAAATGGAGCCCAAACAGAGTCATATTTTACAGCAGAGTCAGAGCCAGTAGAGCCGCCGCCGAGAAGCTGCTGACTCCGGAAAAAACCTCCTCTCAAGGATGAAGCCCGGAATATACATTCATCCACCAGCAGGACCTCCTCCAGCACTAACTCCTCATATACAGCTCCACCTGCTGTGAGCCCTGGCTGGCACCCTACACAGAGTTAACCCTTTATAGGATCTTCAGCATCACAAGGCTGGAAGCAGTCGTTCACAAGACCTTTACTCTGGATCTAAAGTGAACCCTCTGTTACAGACTTAGAGTTAATTCATTTACCAGGACACTGATCCTGATGGGTCACAGGGGATTACCAGAGCCTATCAGGTACTGGTGTTGAACATGGCTGTGAGGATTTGATTGAGTGTTAGTGAGGTCAGGTACTGGTGTTGAACATTGCTGTGAGGATTTGATTGAGTGTCAGGTGAGGTTCAGTACTGATGGTGATCCATTGCTGGGGAGGTTGATTGAGTGTTAGTGAGGTCAGGTACTGATGGTGAACATTGCTGTGAGGGTTTGATTGAGCATTCCGAGAGGTCAGGTGCTGAAGGTGACATTGCTGTGAGGATTTGATTGATGTTATTGAGGTCAGTTACTGATGGTGAACATTGCTGTGAGATGTGATTGAGTGTTTGTGAGGTCAGGTACTGGATGTTGGAACATTGCTGTGAGGATTTGATTGATGTTTGTGAGGTCAGGTACTGGTGTGTAAACATTGCTGTGGAGGAGTGATTGAGTGTTTGGTGAGGTCACACGATGGTGAACATTGCTGTAGAGGGTTTGATTTAGTGTAAGTGAGTCAGTGTACTGATGGTGAACATTGCGGTGAGGTTTTGGATTGAGTTGTTAGTGAGGTCAGGTAAACTGATGTTGAACGTTTCATGTGAGGGTTTGATTGAGTGATAGTGAGGTCAGGTACTGGATGGTGAAACATTGCTGTGAGGATGTTGATGTGAGTTAGTAAGGTCAGTACTGGTGTTGAACATAGCTGTGGAGGATGTGATTGAGGTGTTTTTAGTGGAGGTCAGTATGTGTTGAACAGTGCTGTGAGGGATTTGGATTGAGGGTTAGTGAGGGGGGGGGGTCAGGTACTGGTGTTGAAGCATATGGTGGCTGTGAGGGCTTGATTGTTAGTGAGTCAGGTAACTGGTGTTGAACATTTGCTGGAGGATTTGATTGATGTGTTAGTTGAGGTCAGGTACAGTGGGGGTGAACATTGCTGGTGAGGGTTTGATTGAGTGTTAGTGAGGGCAGGTACGGATGGTGAACATTGGCTGTGAGGGTTGGATTGAGTTGTTTAGTGAGGTCAGTACTGGTGTTAAACATTGCTGTGAGGATTTTGATTGAGTGTTAGTGAGGTCAGTAGCTGGATGTTGACATTGCTGTGAGGATTGATGAGTGTTAAGTGAGGTCGGTACTGATGGTGAACATTGCTGTGAGGGCTTTGATTAGTGTTAGTGAGTCAGGTACTGATGTTTGAACATTCTGTTGAAGATTTGATTGAGTGTAGTGAGGTCAGGTACTTGATGTTGAACATTGCTGTGAGGATTTGATTGAGTGTTAGTGAGGTCAGGGTACTGTGTTGAACATTGCTGTGAGGATTTGATTGAGTGTTAGTGAGGTCAGGTACTGATGTTGAACATTGCTGTGAGGATCTGATTGAGTGGTTAGATAAGGTCTGGTACTGGTGTTGAACATTGCTGTGAGTATTGTATTGAGTGTTAGTGAGGTCAGGTACTGCGTGTTGAACATTGCTGTAGGATGTGAATGAGTATGTGTGAGGGTCAAGTACTGACGTGAAACATGGCTGTGAGGATTTGATTGAGTGTTAGTGAGGTCAGGTACTGATGTTGAACATTGCTGTAGGATTGATTGAGTATTTTGTGAGGTCAGTGACTGACGTTGAACATGGCTGTGAGGATTTGATTGAGTGTTTTAGTGAGGTCAGGTACTGATGTTGAACCTTGTGTGAGGATTTGATTGAGCGTTAGTGAGGTCAGGTACGGGTGTTTTGAACATGCTGTGCAGGGTTTGATTGAGTGGTATTGAGGTCATGTAACTGGTGTTGAACATTGCTGTGAGGATTGATTGAGTGTTAGTGAGGTCAGGTACTGATGTTGAACATTGCTGTGAGGCTTTGGATTTGAGTGTTAGTGAGGTCAGGTACTGATGTTGAACATTGCTGTGAGGATCGATGAGTGTTAGTGGAGGTCAGTACTGATGTTGAACATTGCTGTGAGGATCTGATGGAGTGTTAGTGAGGGTCAGGTACTGATGTTGGAACATTCTGTGAGGGAATTGTTGAATGAGGTGTATAGTGGGCGGTACCGATATTGAACATTGCTGAGAGGATTTGATTGAGTGTTAGGAGTTCCAGGTACTGATGTTGAACATTGCTGTGAGGAGGTTGATTGGTGTTTTGGTGGAGGTCAAGTACTGAGGTTGACATTGCTGTGATTGTTTGTTTGAGTGTTAGTAGGTTCAGGTACTGGTTTGAACATTGCTGTCGAGGGATCTGATTGATTTAGTGAGGTCAGTACTGGTGTTGAACATTGCTGTGAGGATTTTTGATTGAGTGTTAGTGAGGTCAGGTAACTGGTGTTGAACATGGCTGAGAAGGATTTGATTGAGGTTTGAGTCAGGTACTGTCGTTGACACATTGCTGTGAGGATTTGATTGAGTGTTAGTGAGTCAGGTACTGATGTTGGAACATGCCGTGAGGAATTTGATGAGCGTTAGTGAGAACAGGGACTGGGTGTTTAACATTGCTGGAGGGTTTGATTGATTGTTAGTGAGTCAGGTAACTGGTGTTGAACATTGCGGTGAGATTGAATTGTCGGCGTGTTAGTGAGGTCAGGTACTGATGTTGATACATTGCTGGTGAGATTTGATTGAGTGTTAGTGAGGTCATGGTACTGGGATGTTTGAACTATTTGCTGTGAGGATGTGATTGAGTGTTAGTGAGGTCAGGTAACTGATGTTGAACGTTGCTGTGAGGATTTGATTGAAAAAAAAAGTTTTGGGTTAGTGAGCAGGTACTGATGTTGAACATGCTGTGAGTATTTGATTGAGTGTTAGTGAGGTCAGGTACTGCTGTTGAAACATTGCTGTGAGGGTTTGATTGATGTGTGTGAGGTCATGTACAGATGTTGAACGTTGCGTGAGATTTGATGTGAGTGTTTGTGCGGTCCAGGTGACTATGTTTGAAATTGCGGTGAGGAATTGATTGCGTGTTAGTGAGGTCCAGGTACTGATGTTTGAACAGTGCTGTGAGGGTTGTTTGAGTGGTTTGGTGAGGTCGCTACTGTGTTTTGAAACATAGCTGTGAGGGTTTGATTGAGTGTTAGTGAGGTCTGGTACTGATGTTGAACATAGTCTGTGAGGATTTGAATTGAGGTTAGTGAGGTCAGGTACTGATGTTGAACGTTGCTGTGAGGATTTGATTGAGTGTTAGTGAGGTCAGGTACTGATGGTGGAACATTGCTGGTGAGGTTTTGATTGAGTGTTTAGTGAGGTCAGGTAACTGTGTTAAAACATTGCTGTGAGAGTTGATTAGGGTTAATGAGGTCAGGTACGATGTTGAACATATGCCTTGTGAGGTTTGAATGAGTGTTTAGTGAGTCAGCTACTTGTGTTGAACATAGCTGGTGAGGGTTTTGAATTGAGTGTTAGTGAGGTCATACTGATTTTGACCATAGCTGTGAGGATTTGATTTAGTGTTAGTGAGGTCTGGGTAAATAAATAAACTAACAAAAAAACTGATGTTGAACAATTGCTGGAGGATTTGATTGATGTTAGTGAGGTCAAGGTCCTGGTGTTGAAACATTGCTGTGAGGATTTGAAGAGTGTTAGTTGAGGTCCAAGTACTGATGTGGAACATTGCTGTGAGGATTGATTGCTGTTAGTGAGGTCAGGTACTGATGTGGAACATAGCTTGAGGGTTTGATTGAGTGGGTAGTGAGGTCAGGTACGTGGTTGAACAGTGCTGTGAGGATGTGATTGAGTGTAGTGAGGTCAGGTACTGATGGTGAACATATGCTGTGAGGATTTGATTGATGTTAGTGAGGTCAGTACGGGGTTGAACATTGCTGTGAGGTTTTTATGAGGTTGTATGAGGTCAGGTACTGATGTTTGAACATTGCTGTGAGGGAGTGATGAGGGTTTGTGAGGTCAGTACTGATGTTAACAGTGCTGTGAGGAGTGATTTGAGTGTTTAGTGAGTCAGGTACTGGTGTTGAACAATTGCTGTGAGGATGTTTATTGAGTATGTTAGAGGTCAGGTACTCCTGGTGTTGAACATTGCTGAGAGGATTTGATTGATTGTTAGGTGAGGTCAGGTACTGGTGTTGAACATTGCTGTGAGGATTTGATTGAGTGTTAGTGAGTTCAGGTACTGGTGTTGAACATTGCTGTGAGGATTTGATTGAGTGTTAGTGACTGCACATGTAGTGTAAGTTCACTGGTAGCTGTAGCTTCATTCATCAGGAAGAGACTAGCGTCAGTGCTAATATCTGCAGACTGGTCTCCCAGTGTTCCGGTATTGACTGGGCCTGCTGGTTCTGAATGGGAGCGTTTAGTGCATTGATGGACGACTTTCCCGGCGCGGGACACGGCGGGGACGCGGTGGGGACACGGCGGGGACGCGGTGGGGACACGGCGCGCTGGAGAGCCGGAGAAAGCCGTAATATCCGTTTTAGCGTGCGCGAGGACAATAGCCCACAATAGCAGCCTCATTAACTTCACTCCTCAAATCCCCCCCCTCCCCCTCCCCCCCGTCCCCCTCCCCCTCCCCCTCCGCCCGGCTGATCCGACACGACTCCGGAGGAAAAATCGGATGAAAGGCGAACAAAAGATCATTGAACGGAGACGTGAAAGACGGCATTGTTTCCACGGCGATCGGTCACGTCCCTGACAGGCCATTAGCACATTAGCATGCCCCAGACAGGAAGTTGCCATATTTGGCAGGGAGCTAATCGCTTGTTTCCTAATGAGCCGTGTGTTTGGCTGGCGGGCTGCGGAGACGCTGGAGGAGCGTCTGTCACGATGTCCCCCCGAAAGAAAGGAGTGGACAGAGAGCTGGACCGCCCTGCCGGGACAACCAGACCCTTTTTTAGAATCCCACCGAACCAGAGCCCCCGCTCTGAGGGTCCGTATCCGGGGGTTACGTGTTCACACCGGCGCCGCAGGCCGGACTACGAGGTTACGTTTGAAATCTGAGCTTCAAAACCGATAACAGCTTCCACACGACGGCTATCACTCTATACTCTATCACTCCATCACTCCATCACTCTATCACTCTACACTCTATCACTCTACACTCTATCACTCTATCACTCTATCACTCTATCACTCTATCACTCTACACTCTATCACTCTATCACTCTACACTCTATCACTCTACACTCTATCACTCTATCACTCTACACTCTACACTCTATCACTCTACACTCTATCACTCTACACTCTACACTCTATCACTCTACACTCCATCACTCTATCACTCTACACTCTATCACTCTACACTCTATCACTCTATCACTCTACACTCTATCACTCTATCCACTCTATTCACGTCTACACTCTATCACTCTACACTCTATCACTACACTCTATCACTCTACACTCTATCACTCTATCACTCTACACTCTATCACTCTACACTCTATCACTCTATCACTCTATCACTCTACACTCTATCACTATCACTCTATCACTCTACACTCTATCACTCTACTCACTCTATCACCCATCAGTCCATCACTCCATCACTCTATCACTCTATCACTCTATCACTCTATCACTCTATCACTCTACTACGCCATCACACCTGCACTCCATCAACTCTATCACGCACAACTCTATCACTCTCGCACTCTATCACGTCTACTCACTCTAACACTCTATCACGCTAACACTCTAACACTCCATCACTTCCATCCACTCCATCACTCTATCACTACTACACTTCCATCACTCCCATGCACACTACACACTCCATCACTCCATCACACTTATCACTCCATCACTCTAAACACTCCATCACTCTACACTCTGTCACTATCACTCTACACTCTACACTCTATCACTATCACTCTACACTCTATCACTACACTCTATCATTCTACACTCTATCACCTCTATCACTCTATCACTCTTCACTCCCCCTCACTATCACTCTATCACCCTAATCACTTCTACACTCTATCACATCTACATTCTATTGAACTCCTATCAACTCTAATCACTACAAAATCCACTCTATCACTGTACCACTACACTCTATCACTCTATACTCTATCACTCTACACTCTACACTCTATCACTATCACTCTACACTCTATCACTACACTCTATCATTCTACACTCTATCACTCTATCACTCTTCACTCTATCACTCTATCACTCTACACTCTATCACTCTACATTCTATTACTCTATCACTCTACACTACACTCTATCACTGTACCACTACACTCTATCACTCTATACTCTATCACTCTACACTCCATCACTCTATCACTCTATCACTCTATCACTCTATCACTCTATCACTCTACACTCTATCACTCTACATTCTATTACTCTATCACTCTACACTACACTCTATCACTGTACCACTACACTCTATCACTCTATACTCTATCACTCTACACTCCATCACTCTATCACTCTACACTCTATCACTACACTCTATCATTCTACACTCTATCACTCTATCACTCTATCACTCTACACTCTATCACTCTACACTCCATCACTCCATCACTCCTATCTCTCAATCCACTCTACACTCACCAAAGCCATCACTTCTGACACTCTGATAACTATCACTCTACACTCTACACTCTATCACTATCACTCTACACTCTATCACTACACTCTATCATTCTACACGCCTACCTCGTCACTGTCTATCATTATCACGCTACACTCTATCACTCTACCACTACACTCTATCACTCTTCACTCTTCACTCTATCACTCTTCACTCTTATCTCTTTCATCGATCACTCTTACACTCTATCACCATCTCTTCTACACTCAATCACTCTATCCACGCTATCACTCTACACTCATCACGTCTTCCTCTATCACTACACTCTATCATTCTACACTCTATCACTCTATCACTCTATCTCTCTATCTCTCTATCACACTCTACACTCTTTCACTCTATCACGCCTTCACTCTATCACTCGACACGCCAGCAAGCCTATCACTCCATCACATCTACACTCCATCACTCTACACTCGAGTCACTATCATCTACACTCTTCACTCTTTCACGAGCACTCTACACGCTATCACACACGCTATCATTCACACCTAATCACTCTATCACTCTATCATTATCACGCTACACTCTATCACGCTATCACTCTACTCTATCACTACACTGTACATTCTACACTCTACACTACCACTCTATCGTACTCTAACAACCTACACTCTATCACTCATTCACGATCGGCACTCTATCACTCTTCACTCTTCACTCTATCTCTATCACTCTATCACTCTACACTCTATCACCATCATTCTACACTCTATCACTCTATTACTCAATCACTCTACACTCAATCACTCTATCACGCTATCACTCTACACTCCATCACTCTATCACTCTACACTCTATCACTACACTCTATCACTCTACACTCTACACTCCATCACTCTACACTCTGTCACTATCACTCTACACTCTACACTCTATCACTATCACTCTACACTCTATCACTACACTCTATCATTCTACACTCTATCACTCTATCACTCTATCATTATCACGCTACACTCTATCACGCTATCACTCTACTCTATCACTACACTGTATCATTCTACACTCTACACTACACTCTATCACTCTACCACTACACTCTATCACTCTTCACTCTTCACTCTATCACTCTTCACTCTTCACTCTATCTCTATCACTCTATCACTCTACACTCTATCACCATCATTCTACACTCTATCACTCTATTACTCAATCACTCTACACTCAATCACTCTACACTCAATCACTCTATCACGCTATCACTCTACACTCCATCACTCTATCACTCTATCACTCTTCACTCTATCACTCTATCACTCTAACAACGCTAGCCACGCACTTTCTATACGCTAGCACTCGACACTACACTCTATCACTGTACCACTACACTCTATCACGTCTTATAACTCCTATCACTCTACACTCCATCACTCTATCACGCCTATCACTCTAATCTCTCTTACACTCTATCACTCGACATGCTATTACTCTATCACGCCATACACTACACTCTATCACTGTACCACTACACTCTATCACTCTATACTCTATCACTCTACACTCCATCACTCTATCACTCTATCATTATCACGCTACACTCTATCACGCTATCACTCTACTCTATCACTACACTGTATCATTCTACACTCTACACTACACTCTATCACTCTACCACTACACTCTATCACTCTTCACTCTTCACTCTATCACTCTTCACTCTTCACTCTATCTCTATCACTCTATCACTCTGCACTCTATCACCATCACTCTACACTCAATCACTCTATCACGCTATCACTCTACACTCCATCACTCTATCACTCTACACTCTATCACTACACTCTATCATTCTACACTCTATCACTCTATCACTCTTCACTCTATCACTCTACACTCGATCACTCTACACTCTATCACTCTACGCTCTATCACTCTATCACTATCACTCTATCACTCCATCACGCTACACTCTATCACGCTATCACTCTACACTTCATCACTCCATCACTCTACTCTATCACTACACTGTATCATTCTACACTCTACACTACACTCTATCACTCTACACTCTATCACTCTACACTCTATCGGTCTACACTCTATCACTACACTCTATCACTCTACACTCCTCAACACCAGTATTTAATACCCAGATCATTAAACTAACATAGAATATGAACACTGTTAAACTAGACCATTCATACTCACTGTCTGAATGGGTGGAGCTAAACTGCTGTAGGCTGAATGGGTGGAGCTAAACTGCTGTAGGCTGAATGGGTGGAGCTGAACTGCTGTAGGCTGAATGGGTGAAGCTGAATCTCTGTCTGGCTGAATGGGTGGAACAAACTACTGTGGTCTGAATGGGTGTGCTGAACAGCTGTAGACGAATGGGTGGTGCTGAACTGCTGTAGGCTGAATGGGTTGGGCTGAACTGCTGTAGACTGACTGGGTGGTGCTGAACTGCTGTAGGCTGATGGGTGAAGCTGAACTGCTGTAGGCTGAAATGGGTGAAGCTGAACGGCTGTAGGCTGAAATGGGTGAAGCGAACTGCTGTAGGGCTGAATGGTTGAAGCTGACTGCGAATGGGTGGTGCTGGGAACTGGCTGTAGGGTGAATGGGTGAAGCTGAACTGCTGAACTGCTGAATGGGTGGTGCTGAACTGCTGTAGACTGAATGGGTGGTGCTGAACTGCTGTAGACTGAATGGGTGAAGCTGAACTGCTGAACTGCTGAATGGGTGGTGCTGAACTGCTGTAGGCTGAATGGGTGAAGCTGAACTGCTGAACTGCTGAATGGGTGAAACTGAACTGCTGTAGGCTGAATGGGTGGTGCTGAACTGCTGTAGGCTGAATGGGTGGTGCTGAACTGCTGTAGACTGAATGGGTGAAGCTGAACTGCTGTAGCAGAATGGGTGAAGCGAAACTGCTGTAGCTGAGATGGTGTGCTGGATCTGCTGTTAGGCTGAATGGGTGGTGCTGAACTGCTGTAGACTGAATGGGTGAAGCTGAACTGCTGTAGGCTGAATGGGTGAAGCTGAACTGCTGAACTGCTGAGTGGGTGGAGCTGAACTGCTGAGTGGGTGGAGCTGAACTGCTGAGTGGGTGGGGCTGTTTGGTGGGTAGAGAGGGGATTGGTGATGTGTTTAAACTCATCACTCGAACAGAGAAGAAAAACATTTTAACAGCTTAATAGAAATTTCATTAAAAGGTCAAACAGAGAAAGAAAAGTGTGATAAGAAAATAAAAAAAGAGTTTATATTAAGAGGGATAGAGGGGTGGAGGGAGATGTGGAAGGATGGAGGGAGAGATGGAGTGAGAGATGGAGGGATAGAGAGGGAGAGAGGGGAGGGTTGAGGGGGTGGCAATATGAGGGGAGATATGGAGGGATGGAGGGAAGATAGTGGAGATGAGTTATGGAGGAGAGAGGAGTGTGAGATGAAGGATGGATGTAGGAGAGATTGAGGATATATGGAGGATGGGAGTTGGAGATGAGGTGAGATGGAGGAGAGCAAAGAGGAATGGAAAGAATGGGAGAGCTGGATGGAGAGAAATGATTAGGGAGAGATGAAGGGATGGAGGGAGAGATGGAGAGATGGATGGAGGGAGAGATGAAGGGATGGAGAGACAGAGGGATGGAGAGATGGAGAGATGGATGGAGGAAGAGATGGAGAGATGGAGAGAATAAATTACTCGTTCTGCTGGGGGTGTCTGTGTGTGTAAAGGTCAGCGGGCTGGTTCAGTGCAGCTCCACCGATAATTGGTTTTCTATCAGTCATTAAAATTTAGTGCTGCCAGCATTGTTATTAAACCCCTCCCCCTCACCCCCCACTCACTCCCCCCCTACTCACTACCTCCACTCCTCCCTCCACTTCACGCCCCCCACACTCACACCCCCCACTCACTACCCCCCTACTCACTCCCTCCAACTCACGCGCCCCCCACTCACATCCCCCCTACGCACATACCCCCACTCACTCCTCCACTCACGGCCCCCACACTCACTCCCCCCACCTCACTAACCCCTACACACTCCCCCCCACTCACTCCCCCCACTCACTCCCCCACTCACTCACCCCCCTCTCACATCCCCCCACTCACTCCCCCCACGTCTACGACCCCCTCCCCACTACTCACTCCCCGCACTCACTCCCTCCACTCCACTCCCACCCACACTCCACATCCCCCCACTCACTCCCCCCACGCACTCCCCCACTCACTCCCCCCACTCACGTCCCCCCTACTCACTACCCCCACTCTCTCCCTCCCCTCACTCCCCCCACACTCGTCCACATCCCCCCAACGTCACTACCCCCTACTCACCTCCCCCACTCACTCCCCCCACTCACTCCCCCCACTCACGGTTTCCCCCCCCACTCACTACAGTATAACCCCCCCCACTCACACTCCCCCCACTCACTACCACCCCCCCCCTCCCCAACTCTCGGCCCCCCCACTCACTCCCCCCCACTCACGACCCCCTACTCACTCCCCGTCCACTCACGCCCCCCACACTCACTCCCCCCACTCACTACCCCCCTTACTGCACGCCCCCACTCACGCCCCCCCACACTCACCCCACTAACTCCCCCACTTACCCCACTCCCCCTCCCCCAGGCTGACCAACTGCTCTCTATCTCTCTCCCTCTACTCGACTCTCTCTCATACCTCTACCTACTCTCTCTACATCTACCTCGCTCCTCTTTCGCTCTCTCTATCTCACGCTCTCTCTCCCGTAGTCTCCACTCTTCTCACTTTCATTATTAGTTTTCTAATGTAATAATCCTCAGTCCTCTAACAGTCCTCCTCTCTCTTTCTCTACACTCTCTCGCCTTTTTGTTAATGACCTTTCTTTCTTTTCCCCCTCTCACTATTCTCTCTCTCTCGTCTCCTCATCTTCACTCTCTACTATTCTCTCTCTCTATTCCTCACTCTCTCCTCTCTCTATCTATTCGCAAGCTCTCATTCTCTCTCTCTCTCTAGTTCTCTCTCTCTCCACTATTCTCTCTCTCACACACTATTCCTCTCTCTCTCATTCCCTCTCCTTCTCCTCTCTTCTCTCTATTCTCTCTCTATTCTCTCTCTCTCTCACCCATACTGAGAGAAGTGTGAGGGCAGTTTGCCCTTTTCACCGTCATAGACACTCTCTCACACACACACACAGATACACAAACTCGCTCTCACAGACACACACACACACAAACTCACTCACACATGTGTATATAACACACACACTAGACACTCACACACAAACTCACTCCACAACTTACACACACTCAGGCTCGTATATATGCACACACACACACACACATACACTCACACACACTTACACACACACACACTCACACACGTGTATATACACACACACACGTGTATATACATACACACGCACACACACACGTATATACACACACATATATACACACACATATATACACACACACACACACGTGTATATACACACACATGCACACACACACGTATATACACACACAGGTATATACACATGCGCACACACCCCCCCCACACACACATGTATATACACGTATATACACACACGTATATACACATACACACACACACACACACACACACACACACACACACACACACACACCGCGGATAATACAACACACACACACGTATATACACACACCCCACACACTCACACACGTATATAAAACATGCACTACACACATATATATGTATATACACACACCTCACATACACACACACACATATATATATATATATATATAATATATACACTTATACACACACACACACCCCCACACAACACTATAAACACACACACACCCCCCCCAACACTCACCACATATGTATATACACACACGTATATACACACAACACACTCACCTACACATAGAACACGTGTATATACACACACACACATATGTATATACACACACAGGCACACACGTGTATATACACACACACACACGTGTGGTGGTTAGATATATATAATATATATATACACACACATACAAATGTATACACACACATGTATATATATACACTCACAGCCACCACATAAAGGTATATACACCACACACACACGTGTATATAATACACACACACACAAATGTGTATATACACACACAGAGTGAACAGAACCAAAACACACTTGACTAAACTGTTGGATAGACACACACCGCTCCCTCCTCTCCTCCCTCTTCTCTCGCTCCTCTCTTTCTCCTCCTCCTCTCCTCCCCTCTCGCTCCTCTCCTTCCTCTCTTCCTCTTCTCCTCTCTCCTCTCCTCCTCTCTTTCCTCTTCCCTCCTCTCCTCCTCTCTTCCGCTCGTCCTATTCCGCCCCCTTCGTTCCTCTCCTCCTCTTCTCCTCTCTTCCTCTCCCTCCCCCTTCTCTTCCTCTCCTCCTCTCTTTCTCCTTCCTCTCTTCC